>JAHBCN010019478.1:0-15971 GCA_019359885.1 Listronotus oregonensis
CATAACCTAGAAAGTTGATACATTTTTTTCTTCCAAAGTTTTATGTTTAAAGAAAGTAAAATTAATAATATATATATATATATATATATATATATATATATATATATATATATATATATATATATATATATATATATATATATATATATATATATTTTATATATATATATATATATATATATATATATTTATATATATATATATATATATATATATATATATATATATATATATATATATATATATATATATATATATATAATATATATATATATATATATATATATATATATATATATATATATATATATATATATATATATATATATATATATATATATATATATATATATATAAAAATATATATATATATATATATATTATATATATATATATATATATATATATATATATATATATATATATATATATATATATATATATATATATATTTTTGTGATAGATTATTATTTAGTTATGTATATCGTATGTAAATTAATTAGATTTTCTTAAATTAAATTAGATTGAGATTGTTATATTATAATAACTATCACAATATATTTTTTTGTTTGTGGGGCGCTGATTTTTTTTTTTTTTTGCTCCGACTGTATAGACGCTTACCTCAGGTGAGTTCAGTATCCAACCTATATAAATAAAAGACTGATAAATGTTTGACACATTTGTTTATTAAAAAAAAATATTTATGATAAAACTTGAATATCAAATAGTTATCAAATCATGTAATTCCTTATCAAGATATCTACACTATTACATTAATTAAAACCTTTGTCTTATATAATTAAAACAATATAAATAAACTTTTATTATAATATTTTTTTATTATTATTATTATTATTATTTTATAACTCGTTTCGAAGAATTTAGAAAATTAAAAAATATATGAAACATGTATTTGATTCCATTAGTTTGTCTTCACTGAAAATTTATTTATTTATTTTTTTAACTTTTAATAAAAATTATTTGTTCGTTATTATAATAAAAATTTATTTGGTCCAACAATTTATTAAATAAAAATAAATCCTTCAAGAACAATATCTATTCTAAGTCTGGACCTGTCCTTTTTCTCCTAGCGGCTAGAAATCTTATTAACCTTATTCGGTTTTAAAAGGTCTATTCTAAGTTACCTGTTTGTTGTTACAAAACCGAAGTTCTCTTCTAAGTAGTAAAAAAAAGGATATAATATTTATACAGGCTACGATGTCTTCTAGAAATGTTTATTTAAACTCGACTATCAAAAACCGTCAGCTGAGCAACATTGGCACTTTGAAATTTTTGTAACATCTGGTTGACGAACTTTGTTTACTTTTTTGTGTCATGGAAATCGGCACAGATTTTATGTAATTTGTCACTACCTCCAGGTAAATTGATTATATTTACTTTGAATTGATTTTTTATATACACTTTACTTAATTTATTATTATATACATATATATATATATATATATATATATATATATATATATATATATATATATATATATATATATATATATATATATATATATATATATATATATATATATATATATATATATATATATATATATATTTTTATATATATATATATATATATATATATATATATATATATATATATATATATATATATATATTTAACTTTAGTTACCAAGTATTATAAAATAGTATTCTTCGGTTTTAAGATAAATGACCTACATTCCAATTTATTTACGCTCGTGAATAAATATAGCAATTACCCAATTAAAAATATAAAATAAAACTCCATTAAATATAAATTAGACAAAAAATACCCACTATTCAAATAAAATTGACGCCTAGCTTAAATTGTTTTTTTACTTTCCACTGTGCGGCTTGTGCTCCGGGGAGTTAGCCAATATTATTCCTCCTAACACCCACGATACTTAGGTTTTAAGCTTTTATGGACCAAGATAAAAAAAGGTCCCGCAACGATTTCATTTTTTTGTTTTAGGTTTAATACAAAATTATATTCCTACCAAAAATCTTTATAACGGCATAAAATATATATATATATATATATATATATATATATATATATATATATATATATATATATATATATATATATATATATATTTACCTTTAGTTACCAGGTTTTATAAAATAGTATTCTTCGGTTTTAAGGTAAATGACCTACATTCCAATTTATTTTCGCTCGTGAATAAATATAGCAATTACCTAATTAAAAATATAAAATACAACTCCATTAAAGATAAATTAGACAAAAAATACCCACTATTCAAATAAAATTGACGCCTAGCTTAAATTGTTTTTTTACTTTCCACTGTGCGGCTTGTGCTCCGGGGAGTTAGCCAATATTATTCCTCCTAACACCCACGATACTTAGGTTTTAAGCTTTCATGGGCCAAGATAAAAAAAAGGTCCGCAACTATATCATTTTTGTTTTGTTTTAGGTTTGATACAAAATTATATTCCTACCAAAAATCATTATAACGGCAGTGTTAGATTTACCATTGTCGCACTAATGGGATACTTTTTAAGCTTTACATTTGTCCACTATTATTGTATCTTTATTTGAAGATGAAGTGTCCGCATTGTTTAAGTGAGATAACTTATGATTTTATTAATTCTATTTATTTTAGTTTGGTGCTTTAATCTTTTCATTTTAATAATGTTTTTGGTTCATTAATTAAGAAACCCGTACGTGTAACACATAAATAAAATTAATGTTTTCTCTGATTTCTGCAATATTCAAAATTCCGGAGATGTGTGTGTAACTACCTGCAATAACAACATATTCTAGAAATGTAAAGAGTATTTCAAAAACAAGCCATAAACTTCCTTATAATAGTGATTATTTACGTTGATATTTTCGCGCTAATAAAAGTGCTTTAAGGTAGGTATATGTACATATATTTCTACAAATGTGACAGAAATATTATTCATAATAAAAATGTATATTATGGGCCAACAATTGTTTATTTTTCTTCCATCATAATTTACCCTGCAAAATTATATATATATATATATATATATATATATATATATATATATATATATATATATATATATATATATATATATATATATATATATATATATATATATATATATATATATATTCCAATAAAGAAAATAGTTTCTTGGGCCTATGGCTCCCAATTAAAAAAAAATTACGTAGTTAGAGCTATGCTTTTTGCTAATCGCATTAAAATTACGGGGTTTCCAAAGGGATGGAAACCTCGGGTGTGGCTAAGTCGGCTACATGTTTTACCCTTGTTGGGGATGGTCACATCCGCTGTAAGCCAAGACACGACTGACAAAGGCTCGCCAAGTCCTCTATAAAAGTAAGGAAAGATTTGAATGACTCTGGCGCCATCTAACAGACTAATCAAAATGCAACCAGTAAAGCATATTAATAAAAAAGATGGTATATACCATAGTCTCAGGGAAAAAAACGTAAATAAGAAAAATTATAAAAAAACGATCATATCAGACATTGATTCCAACAGTTTTATATAGTTTTAAGACTTCTTAGTATAAGCGTGTTTTGTTTGTGAATGTATATTTTAAATTATAACAGTAAAAGTTTTTAATATGTGCCGTCTATATAACATAATGTGTGTGACAATTTTCTGTTCTTGCTTTTTTTTTTTTTTGTTACGTATTATTTAATTTATCAAAGTATAAATGTTACGTTTTAGTAGGCCTGCTAAGCACAGTATTTTTGTAACTACGATTTTATTGTTGAGAAAATTTATTCTAAGTCTAATTATCCGCAAATAGAAATATACACGTATAGTTACTTTATATTCAAATTTTCATGTAAAGCATGTCTCTTTTAAATAGTAATATAATATTTTCATATAAGTACGTAAAGAAAATATAGAATTTGACACAAATTCCACCACAAAATTGATATTTTAAAGAAACGAAATTCTCGGCTCTAAAAGCTTTAAACCTACAACTTTGTACTTTAATTTGGTAAAATTTCCAGGGAAAAAACCCCGGAATTTCCATTTTCTGTGTCTTACTTATTGTCCATAAGAGACAATGAGTAAAACCAGGAACGCACATCATTTCTTATAGGGGCGTTCCATATTTGTTAATAAATATTAAGTGTTATACATTTTTGTAATTGGGATAATAAGAGGTTCAAAAAAATTAAATAAAAAACCCAGGTCCGTATTTAAAAAAATAAAGTTGATGATGGTCTACCGAAAACGAAACGTTGTACAAAAAATCTCTCAACGCTGTTTTGTAGAGCTTAAAAAGTGGCCATAAGAAAGTGTCTTTTGTTTTTTCATATCTCTTTAAATAAAGTCAGAAAAAAATAAAAACGAAATCAGCAAATTTGGGTTTTTTTTTCCGATATCTCCGGAAGTATAATTTTACAACTTTCAAAGGCATGTTTTGGCACCTAAATGCCAACTTTGCCATAATTTAACCGCTTCGTATCTCTTACGGTTTCGAATCCCCCATACTCGAATCTGGCACCCTGTATATATATATATATATATATATATATATATATATATATATATATATATATATATATATATATATATATATATATATATATATATATATATATATATATATATATATTTTATTTCATATATCTTAATCTCTGTCTTAATTAATTTTAAGGTTTTCTAAAAATATCTTGGTATTAAGCAAAGCCGAAATAAAATAAAAACTCTACTGATTTTCAAAATTTCTTAAGATGGATTTAAATAATTTTTATTATAATATTTGTTTAAGATTTAACACATTTTAAATTTTATTTTATATTTGAAAACAGTGACCAAGTTGTCACCAGAATATTAAGTCTTTCTGATTTTTAAGAAGTTTTTTAAGTTTCTTCGGGTTCGGGTGATCTGCAGGTTTGGAAGGTCAATCGACTTTGTTTTAGTCTTTACTTATGTTAAAATAATTTACATTTACATCCAAAACAAAAACTAAATGCGACTTATAAATTTAATTTTATCATGCATCAGTATAATCTTTTTCCAATTGTAACATATGTTGTTTAAACAATTACGGTTCAAATAAATTATGTTAAAAGTGGTAAAACGTAATCCAGTTTCTATTAAACTAGTGATCTTTAACCTTTAACTAATTAATTAAAGCATTTTAATTATAAAAAAAAACATATGTACCAGTATATACTTTGTTAACGATGGTATATAATAGGTAAAGAATAAAAATTTAAAAACTGACATAGTATCACCAATGATATGTAACATAAATGGTCATTTTGTTTTATAAATCTAAAAATGGACTTAACAATTTAATACTTCCTATTAAATTTTTTTTATTAAATGTCGACATTCCATAACACAATAACTTTTGCATGAAGAGTTAATAATAAGAAGTAGAGTAATTGTTAGAGTCCTAAGTTATTAGTTGGATAGGCAAGACAAATAAAAATATGTATTTAAATACGGATTAAAGCCATAAATAGGGTACAAATGAAATGATTATTTTTCATGGGATATACATCGATTTACTAGATAGTAAACATAACCTACAAACAATAGAAACAGGCTACGTAAAGTTAATAAAAAAATAAAAGTTATTTTAACATTAATAATCAACGACTTAAATTGAAAATAAAACCGTACCAAATTGCCTTTTTACAAAAAACCTTTTGTTTTACATAATAAATTTGTAATTTTCAGTAGAAACAAAGATTTTTTAGGTCCAAAGGGCTACTCTATTAAATAATAATCCACTAAACACAAAGAAATTACAAAAAAATATTTTAATGAGACCTATATTAATTTTTTTTTTGAAAGACTTGCTAGAGGGGACAATCTGCGAGTTTCAATTGGTCATAATGACAAAACGTCATAAATAGTAAAAAGATTTCAGAATTTCCTAACTTTTTAATCTAAAATTTCTTAAAATTTAGTATTTCTTTTTTGATTTTTAATCTTGACAACTGTGGCAGACTTGCCACCAAAACGTAGATTAGCGTTTTTGATTTTTTTGGCGATCTGCAAGTTCATAGTGGTCAATAGCAGGCTCAGTTCGTTATATCCCGGAACCTGGACCGAAATGGTCCCAAAAAATATACCGAAACATGAATCCGCCACAAAACTATAGAACATCCTATATAGGTACTTTAAATGAAGTTAAAGTCAATTAAAGAGGATTTAGACATATACGTCGTGAAAAAATGTTTATAAAAAAAATAAAATAAAAAATGCCCTGCGTTTTAAACCTACATGGCAAATATCTCGATTATTATTTTATTTGACAAATTTGGTGAGGTCCTATAAACAGAATAAATTATGTCAGTGTGATGAAAACCTCTAAAAATAATTTCCCAAAATTAAACGGATTTATATTATTTTTTCCAATTTATTTGGCATATTTGGTTAAATACCTTCTATATGTTGGCGCCAGACACTGAAATCCGTCATTTCCTAAAATGACTGATCAGTACATGTATTGTCAGTAAACAGCGTAATATCTTATTTGACTAACCAGAACTAACCATTTAGTCATTCCCTGTAATGCCTAGGCCAACAATGAATTAAAAATGATTATTACGCCTTTCTAAATTAGATTCATACATTACAAAAAATGACTGAATAGGTAAACACTCTAATAATAAGGCTATTACTCTGTTTACCGAAAATACATGCACCGACTAGTCATATCAGGGAATGACGGATTTCAGTGTTTGACGCCGACATATATACATAGAATTAGAATAAGAATATGCAGTATTTTTTTTTTAATTTACAATGTTTGTTTTGCAGCCAAAGCAATTTTCCATATAAATTACAAAATAACAAATTGCTTTTAACAAGTTTTGTAAAAATACTAAAAACATTAACCATTATCAGTTTACGCTCATTGGCTTTGGATAATTTAACCCGACTGCAGTGCTGAAGCATTTAATTTGTCGTAGAGTCAGGCAACGTTTAATATTATAAAAGTTTTTAAAGTTGTTTTAGCTTAGTTGGGAGCTTAAAGTATATTAATTTAAATTACAATTAGGACAAAACTTTTAGATAATATTTATTTTTAATTTAAATAAAATAAGTGTAATTATTTCAAATTAGATTTTCAAATAAATAATAATAGGGTATAAAAAAAAATATATATATATATATATATATATATATATATATATATATATATATATATAAATATTAATAAATAAATAAATATATTAGTGATGTAAAGAATGTCATTTTTTGAACATTGGCGAATGCGAGTTTCAGTTTTTTTTTCAAATTTGGCGCTAAAAACTGATAAAATTTTATAGAAGCTTTTGTTTTTGTTTGTTTACATTGCATTATATTTTTTTTGTCATACTATTAGTTCTGATAAAAATTTAGTTGTTAAGCTTTATTGCCCAAAGTAAAGTAAATAAATAAATAATACCAAATGATAAAGTGAAGACAGAGAATGTACTTACGAGGTTAAGTTACTTTTTCTTGTAATAAAAAAAATAAAAAATAAATGGATTTTAAATTTATTAACATACTATCATCTTTAAATTGGTTTTTATTCTTATATTTATATATATACATATATATACAAAAATATATATATATATATATATATATATATATATATATATATATATATATATATATATATATATATATATATATATATATAAAATGGAGATATATATATATATATATATATATATATTAATTCTTACACCAATTTTCCCCAATTTCCCAAGTCGTGCAATTGGTGAGAAAGGGGACGAATCCCCGGGAACTGGGTTTTGTTATTTAAAAAATTTTTTCCCCCAAGAATTTTTGATCAATTTAAAAGAACCCGCCAAAATAACTGAAATACGAAATGTGACAAACGGGAAACCTAATAAAAGTGTATATCAAAAAAAATAAAAACAGACTCTTCACCTTCACAAGTGATGTGGGGGGCGGCAAAAACAAACGGGCGCGCCAGTAGCCCATACAGTGATATAGACCTCTTAACTAGCAAAAATAAAAATTAATTTTTTTACATTCAAATAAGAAGGAAATCGCACAAAATGGCAATCAAAAAAAAACGCTGTAGAAATGGCCAACCAGGGACGAGAAAAAATTTTTTTTATAAAAATACTCCAAAATGGCCAATTTTGGGTTTTAATTAAAAACCCATGAAAATCAAAATTGGGATTTTTCCTTTTTTCAAATAAAAAATTTTGAATTAAAAATTAAAATTGGACAGTTAAACACCAAAAAAAATGATACTGTTATGAACTAGTGGCGTAATTCCGGGGTATTTTTTCTTTGTGTTACTATTATTTCGCCATAACCTTTTTTTAAAAATTATTTTTGAAAACTGGATATTTTTACTTACTTCATGGGTCGCCATTAACGGTCTTCCAAAATTTTTAAACTGCGTAAAAATATTATTTAAAATTATTATTAATTCTCATTTTTACAAATTATGTTTAAATTGTCAATAAAAAAGTGGGCTTTGAACATTTTGTCTAAAAATTACTATTCCTTTAATTTTAAATATTTAAATTTAATTAAATTTTAAAATAGCATTTTTAAATGTAGATTCTGGCTCAGGTTAGCTTGAGACCAATTAATAAAGTAAGATCTCTTTAAATTAAATGTGTTGATATTTTTTTGGGAGGTTTATTAAAAAAAAATGTTTCTTCAAATGGCTCGGGCAATTGTTGTTTTGCTTCTTTATAACTAATTTTATTGCAGGTGTCCACTTTTCTTCAGTGTTTTTTTTTAAAAGACGTTAAAATAACCCTTTTTTTAATTTTAAACTTGCACTGGCAAATGGTTTTTGAAACCCAACGGGTTTTTTTAATTTGTGGTTTTGGGCCTTTTTTTTAAAAAAAAAAATGTTTTATATAAAAATTGTGGTTTTTTTCATATAATTTTTTAAAATTGTAAAAAAAAAAATATCGAAAAAAAAAAAGGAAAAATATAAACTTCAACTTTTTAAATAAAACACCCTGTATATTATTAAAACAAAGTTTTTTTTTCTGATTTCAAATAAAAAACATTGATGATTTTGGATAACCATTTGAATATTTTAGGTTAAATTATTAAAAAATTTAAAAAAAAAGTTTCATAGTAGTATCAAGATCCCGGAAACAGAAAATTTTATGTTGATGAATTTGGGGGGGGTTATCTCGGACCAATAGTGTTTTTTTTATGATTAAACATTTCGCAAAGTGAAAGAAGACTTGTCGGTGAATAGAATTTTTTTTAAAAAATTTTGGATCCCCATAAAACTAGCTTTTCCCCAATGCATATTGGTTGGTCCTACATGTTTTGCCCGGAAGAGTCTGAACTACATAAATTTATAAGGATAAAATTTGTAAATTTTAAGGGGTTAAATAAATTTTAAATTTTTTTTAATTCAGATGCCGCATCCGAGTTGATTTTTAGGATTTTCAAAATTTAAAAATATTTAGTGCTAGCCAATGGAAAAAGTATAGTAACTATCCTAAAAAAACGAGGATTTCAAAATTTTGTTTTCATTCTGCTGCATTCTTTTCTTCATTTTAAAGTTTTTCGTTCAATAAACTTTCTTACTATGTATTTCATAGTATCTACAGATGGCCCCCGTTGTTAAAGGTAAATGGTAATATTCCTTTGCACTGTTCACATTATTTTACTGAAAAAACCGCAAATGCGATTTTGTTCTTCTGAATAGATCGACAAAAAAGCAATTCAAACTATTTTAATAGTTAAAATAATAAATTTGTTTTTTTCAAGATCAATAGTCAAATTTATTAAAACAATTTTATTGTTTTCATAGCTTTTTGATACTAATATTTTTTTTTTCAATTTATTTATATTTTTACAAATATTAAAAAAAGGTTCATCCAAAAAATTTTGTATATATTTTGAAATCAGAAAAAGATTTTTTTTTTGGCGATAATATACAGGGTGTTCCTTTTAAAAAAAATTGAAGTTGCCTATTTTTCCATTTTTTTCTGCGATATGTTTTTACTTAATTTAAAAAAAAATGGAAGAAACCTACAATTTTATAAAAACATTTTCTGTCTTCAAAAATAAAGGCTCCAAACCACGTAAATATAATCAAAGACCCTGTACCGGGTGTTCCACTAAGAGAGGTAGTGGATATCTCAGAAACTACTAATGGTATAACTATCGGGAAAAATTTTTTAGATAAAAGTGACCAAGAGAAATTCTGGAAATTATTTTTAAGTCTGTGGGGTCCCTAGGGGCGTAAGGGAAAACAAAACATAAAAATATACATTTCTAAAAAAAATCAAATAACACATTTACTGAAATATCGATCTCTTCTTTTTTCCCCACTCTCGTGTAACCAATAGTTATAAAGGTCTACTATGGTTGAAAAGTGTTTTCAAAATTTTTTTCGCTCTTTATGCAAAATATTTATGCATATATTGCTTCTTCCTCCTTTTAAGAAAAAAAAATTAAAAAATTTAACTCTTTCTCTATAATAAAAGTTTTTTTTAACGTTTTAAAAATTTTGGCCCTTTTCTAAAGGGTCCTATAATTCCGTGCAAGCCATAAAAAAACGTCTAAAAATATTTTTATTAAGTTAATACCGCACAAAAATGTTTAAAAAAAATTAACCCTTCTTGGTCTATAATTAAATTTGTAGTATACTGACATTTTTTTTTCAAGATTACTTATCTTATTACCCCTTTTGTTAAAACTTTTAAAAGTACAAAAATCTGAAAGAAAAGCTTTTAAATTCGAATAATAGGCTATCCGCGCTTCATTTGTTTCATGGGGCCAAAAATAATAAAAAAAAAACCTAGTGTAAAAATGGAGTCGACGTTTGACAGTGATGCTTCCCCAATTTTTTTGGGAAAAAAATTTTAAAAAAAAAAAAAAAACAGGTTTTTAAAGGGGTTTGTGAAATATTGTGTGATCTTTATGAAAATCTAATTTTGTGAAAAAAAAAGGGGGAATATAGTGAAAATAAGGTTAGTTTGATTTTCCTTTGATGAAAAATTTCCCTTCCAAAAAAACCAGGGGCCCCCCAAAAAAAACCCGATACCAAATTTGGTCAAAATCGGCGGGCCTTTCGAGTTTCCCAAAAACCTTTGTTGTTGAGGTTAAACTCCCAAAACAAAAACGTTGATTTTGAAGGGGGGAAGAACATTCCCCCTGGTACGAAAGCGATTTGCTAAAAATGCATTCTGCTGCCGCTGCCGTACCGGCCTTTTAAGGGTATCTCTACATACAGCCTTGCAGCTATTGTCGCATTTGCAGACACTAAAAAAAAAGACAATAATATCAACTGCTTCTTCCAGTAAAGGCATCTTTTAAAAACACAATACCAACCCTAAAAATTATATTTTGAAATAAAAATTGTTGGTTTTTTTTACATTTTAAACCTTTTTTTTTATAGCCTTGATAAGGACCACGCTCGATGGTTATTTTAGTTATAGGTTGGTAATTTTTTAATGTATAATATCGTTAAATGGGTTTAAATTAGTAAAAATTACGTAGTATGTCATTGATTTTGAAAAATGTATAAATTTAATTTTTACCTAAAAAATTTAGTAGAAAACATCGTATCCTTAAATGCGTTACGTCTCTATGTAATTTTATTTTTTTGCGAATTCTGGGTTTTGAAAAGAGATATCAAATTGGGGTTTTCGCCGTTTTGTTATGTTTTTTTTCTCTATCTAAATTTTAAAAAAGGTATATATCATTGTATTTAAATTTTTAAAAAATTCGTAAAATTGGTTATTTTTTACCTTGACGCCCTCTAGCGGCGTTTGTGAATAGTGTTGCAATAGTTTATCCCGAAAATAATGCAAAATCTTTCAAAACGAGACTAAGTTCCAAATTCGGAAAAAGCAATCCGGGTTATTAGCATTTTTCAAATTAAACTTTAACCCCCCCCCACTACTTTAATTTAGAACTGAAAAATTACCCCTGAAGCATCTTTGTTTAGAAAACAAAAGATAAAAATAGTACCATTTATTGATACCTTTTTTGATATTTTTTGAGAAATGTATTTTTTATGTTTTAGGTTACCCTTACCCCCTAGCGGCCACCCCACAGACTTGAAAAAAATTTTCCCAGCAATTTCTCTTGGTCGCTTTTATCAAAAAATTTTTTTCCCAAAAGTTATACTATTGAGTTTCTGGATATCCCATACCTCTCTTTGGAACACCCGGTACGTAAAAATTTTTAATCAACCATAATTCTTTTGACTTAAAAACTTTTTAAACTAAGAAGAATTTATTTTATTTTTATAAAAAACTTTTAAAAAAAACTGCTAATTCGAAAATTTTTAGTTTTACATTAAATAATTTTAGTATCCATTAATATGGATATTATTGGTTTTTTTTCCATAAAAGCTTCAGAAAGTTCCCGACGGGAATTGATAATGATTTCATAGAATAATAAATTTCCTATCAGGCGGTAACGAGCTGCAAATATCTAAAAGGAAGGAAAAGCTAAGAATGGCAGAAAATATTTTTCTTATCTTATACAGCTTCCAAGACTTACAATTTATTACTAAAAAAAGGTATTTTTACATACTTACTTTTTTGTATTACAAAAGGTTTTTTTTAAATTTTTTTTAAAAAACAATCTCAAAAACTCTGTGGCGGATTGAGGGTTAAAATATGTTGCTAAAAACCATCAACGAAAATTTTTTTAAAATTTTTATTCTACGATACGAATGTGGTTAAAATATAGAATTTTTAATTTAAAATTAGTATGATTATTTCAAAAAAGTACCTTCCATCGTCTAATGTATTATGTAATTATGTGCCATTACGGACAGTATGTATCTAGGTTTTTTTAACTTTTAATTTCTAAAAGTATGACATGAGACCCACATCAATTATTTTCAAATGCTATTGGGCTAAAAGGAACACCTTAGAAAAGAAAGTTTTCTTTTTGGAATTTGGAAAATTGATTCGTGGTGTTCCCCCTCCCCAAAAAAAATTTTAGTTTAAAACCGAATCTTTTTTTATTTTTCGTAATCAAATGGTACATCAAACCCCAGATTTTGCAAAAATATCTTTTTTTTTCAAAAAACCATAGCCAGTTGAATTTTTTTATCTAACAATTTTCTTATACAATTATTTAGGATGCCCTTTAAATTTTAAAAAAAATGCAGATATTTTTCCCAAGTTTAGGGTTTTACGATAAACTTTGATAAAATTTAAATGCCCTAAAAATGTAAATTTGTTTTTAAAAAACGTTTCCTTTACCCAAAAAAAATTTAAATTTTTTCAAATTTCAAATAAAATTTTCTTTACTAAATTTTTGAGGCCAAAGCATCTGGTATATATTTGGGTGGGTCTTATATCTCTCTTGTAAATAATAGAAAACTTAAATTTAAAAAAAAATAAAACCAATATATCTTTAAAATATCCAAAACCCATTACTGGATGAAAATAATATGATAAAATTTTTTCACTTATCTAACTTATGTGTTTCTATTTTTTTTAAACCCTTTTTAGGCTATTTAAAATAAAATTTTAATGTTAAAAACCACAAGTTTCTAAAAAACAGATAAAAATATAATTCGTTATATCATATTCTTTTCCTTCCCAAAAAAACAAGAAAAAACAAAAAATTTTTCTTCAATAAATTAATATATTTATATAATGGAAAATAAAATAACTCTACGAAGTTAATAAAAATAAACTAAAACCCCCTTTTACAATGTTGTGTTAATCCGTAACTTAAACCAAGGTTTACCCTACTTCGGAAAATATCCTTTTATAATATTTATACAATATTACTGAAGTTATTTTCGTCATGTATTTATATATATATATATATATATATATATATATATATATATATATATATATATATATATATACATATCGGTGACAACAAAATCCCCCAGGGTCTTATATCTCTCTTGTAAAATTGAAATTAAATTTAAAAAATATAAAACCAATATTTTAAAATATCCAATACCCATTCACTGGATGAAAATGATTGAAAAATTTTTTCCCTTTTTTCTAATTTATGTGTTTCTTTTTTTTAACCTTTCAGGCTTTAATATAAAATTTTAATTTTAAAAAACCGGGGTTTTTAAAAAACGAAAAATATAATTCGTTATATCATATATCCTTTCATTCCCCAAAAAACAAGGAACAAAAAAAAGTTTTGCTTCAATAAATTGATATATCTTATATAAAGGAGCAAATAATAACTCTACAAAATTTAAAAATAAACTTTTAAAGCCCTTCTACAATGTTTGTTTCCTAATTAAAAACCAAGGTTTTCTACTTCGGAAAAAATCCTTTTTTAATATTTATACAATATTACTGAAGTTATTTTGCATGTATATATATACGGGCCGGCAAAAGCAACCCATTTTTAAAATTTCTTAAAAAAAATTTATTAATTTAAAAACAAAACAAAGGAACATGTATTCTTAAACAAGAAAGAGGGGGGTTTTTTTATGCTTTGAAATGGTTCCCAAATGACCCCACCCTCTTCAATACATTCTTCTAACTGGTTCAAAAATTTTTTTCCTTAATTTTGAAGAACTTGCCTAGAAAAGCGTGGGTTTTTAAATTTTTTTTTATTTCTTAAAGTTGCGATCTTGTTGGGTGAAAATTCTTTTTTTTAAAATTCTTTTATTGCTCAGATAAATTTAAAACAGTAGCATGTTTAACAACAGATTTTGGGCTAGCGATAATTGCATTTAACTCTTTTTTGTTCAGTGCATTGCAGGCAGATCTTGGCCCCCCCTTTTCTTTTTTCAAAAGGGGGGCCCTTTCCGTCCCCCCTTTTACAAAACCAAAACTGAAACCCTTCCCTGGGGAAAATTCGTCTTAAATTTTAAACGTCGAAAAACCCCTTTTAACGGCTAAAGGGAAAATTTTATTCAAAATTTTCCCACAAAAATGGGATTTTTTTGTTTGCAAAATTTTTACAACTGTCAAAAATTTTTTAATAAACTCTCCAAAGCCTATTTTCCCCAAAAAAAAATATCGCCATAGTGAATACTCCCATACATTTTTTTATTTTAAAAAAACAAAATAGGTAATACATTTTGCCGGGCCCCCCTTTTTTATATATATATATATATATATATATATATATATATATATATATATATATATATATATATATATATATATAACTTTTTTTCCCAGTGGAATAAAGCCTATGCTCAAAATAACGCACACAACCCTTTGTGAACAAATTGGGGCCCCCCAAAATGTTTTTTTCGCATTCAGAAATGTTTTAATCTTTTATCTTAAAAAAAATGAGAAATGAGGGAAAAATTTAAACCCCTTTAAAAAAAATTTAAAAAAGAAGGGAAAAAACCAGTTTTAAAAATTAAACTCCCCTTAAAATAGTTTATGGGTTTTAAAACCCCCATTTCTTATATTTTTTTTTTTTCTTTTATTTTTTTAAAAGACAGCTGACATAATAAATGTTATTATATAAAAAAATAAAATTTTTGCAGGATTATATTAGTAACATTAAAACTATATTAAAAAAAATACAGTTTAATATGTAAAAAAGAGGTTTTTTTAAAACTGAATCATACTACTGGGAAAATTAAAATTTAAGTCTCGATTAGGCAAAAAAACCCCTGGGGGGTTTTTTCGTTTTTAGCAAATATTAAAATTATTTTTAAAAAAAGGGGGGCCAGACAAAAATTTTTTTTTTAATTTTTGCAATGTAACAATACTGGCACAAAAATATTTTTTTAAAAAAAAAACTTTAATGTTTTGTAAATGTGTCAAAAATTTTAAAAAGGGTTCGAAACAGTAGAAAAAAAATTTTAAATTTTTCCCCCAAATTTTTTTTTGTACTTAAGATTTTTTGGTTTTTTTTTCTTAATACTGTAATTAGTTTCAAATTCCCCTAAAACGTATATTGTTTTTATACCTTTTATTCCCAATGAGTAATAAAAAAAGAAAATTTATTTTTTGGGAACTTTTCGATTGTTCTCATATTGTCCCCTTTTTAAAACTTAAAAATTTCAACTTAAATAAACTGCTCGTCCAAGAATTCCTCTGCCTTTAATGAAAAGGG
>JAHBCN010019479.1:0-16055 GCA_019359885.1 Listronotus oregonensis
AAAATGGATGACGCCGAGTGTTCGTCTGTCAGAATGGGAAAATGAAGAAGGAGTTTGTAAGAACAACAAATTTAAATTTTAATGTTTAATATGATGGAGATGTTAATATTGTCAGAAAACCGGGGGAAAGCTTATAAAGTGATAAGAAGGATAATAGAAACAAAAAGAACAGGAAGCCAGAATAAGATGAAAAGAGCATAAAATAAGACAGCACTCTCCAAGTAATGCAAAGGGGTTTTCCAGTAGGGTAGCCTATAAGTGGAAGTAGGGGAAGGGTTTAGTGGGTCGCTGCCCGGACTCCCACACTACCACTGCCTAGAACACCAAGCACGGGGTGTGCATGTTGCTTTCCCTAATCCCTACTATAAAAAAATTTCTTAAATAAAGTTCAAATTAAAGTTTTCCTAAAGGGATAAACGGGGTATATTTAGTGACAATGAACTAACTAAAGTTAAATTAAAGTTAAAATTAAATTTTAGTTGTCTGCATAAACCAATCATTATATTTGTTTTAAAAAAAAAGAATATAAAAGTTTTTTTAAACATAATATTGATTAAAAGGAAACTTTTTATAATTTAACGTTAAAAAACCAACGAAAAACTATTAAATTAAAAATAGAGAACCAGTAAAAAAAATTTTAAAAGAAATTTTTTAACTTTTATAAAAACTTTACTATGTAGAACAAAACCATTACAATTTAAAAATGAGGAAGGCGTAAGAAGATAACTTTATCTATTTCCGTGTTTGAATGAAATAATAAAATTGTACTTTAACTTCCTATTAGAAATAAACTGATATAAGTTTATTTCTGCTATAAATTTGCAAGTTAATAAAAATAGAATTTAAAATTATTAATTTGGTAACTTTCTTTTTTTAAGAACATTTGAGGCTAATTAACAAAAGACCCAAAGATATGGGGGTTTGCAGGTAAAGGGAAAAGTTTTACCGACAGAAGATTTAACAGCCTAGACTCTCCAAGAAGGAGTAGACGAACTAAGAGAAAAGTTCAGGGCCTTTGCAGTTGTACTGAAGAGATGCATGAAAGGGGCATTTTCTGTTACTTTATTTAGAGCCCCTAGGACAGGAATAGTGATGAGCGAGACCGGTCTTGGTCTTGGTCTTGCAGCAAGACCAAGACCGAGACCAAGACCGCCTTTTCGCTTGCAAGACCAAGTCCGTATGGAAACCGAAAAGGAGTGCAAGAATCGAGACAAGACCGACCTCCAAGACTCTTGCACTTCTGCAACTTTTTTTAAAATATTATAAAATTTAATTTTTATATTCAATATACAAAGGTATTTTATGCAGAAATGACACAAAATGTGGCGAGAACAGCCAAAAAAGACGATTATTTAATGAGTAACCGGTTTCTTTAATAAAATAATAATTAAATGGATCACTTTGTTATTTTATACAGTTCTTTATCAACAATAATGAGTAATTCAATTACATGTTTCAAAAATAATAGGATTGTGACTCAATGGTCAAGGGGTTCAAAGTTATGAAAGCTCAAAATAACTTTCATATTCCTAATGTTTTGTTTTAAATTAGCTATCTAGTGATGCCACTTACAGGGTGGATCAAAAATTTTCAAAATCCAGAAAAATATTATTTTTGTTCCACATTGTAAAAAGTGGCACCATTAGATTGCTTCTTAAAACTAAGATATAAATGTAACAGAGATAAATTAATAAAATATATATTTTTATATCCAATAGGAATAATTTTTATACAAATGGATCTTAAATATCACTTTCGGTTTTGAGGGAGAAGGCAACACAATGCTAAAAGAATAATAATGACGTCATTTTTGTCAATACCGAAAATTTTATTTAAAAAGCATCTACGTTGACATTGTTTCTATATGACAGTTAAACAATTTTACAGCATAATATACAGGGTGATGATTTTTTTAAATGGATTTTTTGTCATAAATTTTTTATTTTAGGTTAAAAGCTAAAAATAAGGGAGTTTTCTTGAGTGGCAGTGGATTCTTCGGAAAATTCTGAATAGGAAAAAAAATTAAATTTTACGGCCTTTTTTCTGTAATTTTTGTATATTCAGTTTTTCACCATAATAAACGGTTTTGGAGATATCGAGCTTTGTCACATTACTGAGCCACCTTGTATATGCAGAATGTTTATAAATTATTTGTACAAACTTTGTACGGCAAATGTTTGACTAATTTAAAGAAAAAAAGTTCATATGGACTGAAACCATTTCTAAATAACTTTTTCTTTGAATTAGAAACCAACATATTAGAATTATTTTCACGGATATTTTACATCTGTTTAAAAGAAAAAAAATGTTTTTCTGCTCACATAGTACATAGTTTTGTATTTCTTTTAATTTTATATGCTTCTTCAAAGAAAATTTAATTAATTCTTATCACTAAAATATTTTTATCTGTCACTAAATGTATACAAACAGGTTGTGTTAATACAACTAAAAATGGAGCATAAATAAATAAACCCCCACATTTAAAATATGCTTTTTAATCAAATAATTCAAACGTACGTGTAAGGTTAAAAATGGCATATTTTGTACTTTTAATGCAGAAAATATAGTTTTCACATTTATTTTTAAGTATTAAAAATATATTTTATTCAATATAAATTAGCTTAAATTATTACTACCCAAAAGAAGCAAGACCAGCAAGACTCTTGCAGCAAGACCAAGACCAAGACCGGGTGGTGCAAGACCAAGACCAAGACCTTCCTTCGACTTGCAAGACCAAGACCAAGACCAAGACTAGCCCGGTCTTGGTCTTGGTCTTGCTACTAGACAGGAACAATACTAGCTTATTCCTTAAAGTAGAAGCCATGAAAAAACCTACACAAGGGCGACACTTTCCCCACCGCTTGTCAGTGGGAAAGAGTAGGAAGCCGTCTTTTAAGAATGGTGTCACTAATTACCGGAACGGCTTTTCTTTATATGAAATCAAGAATGTTAAGTATTGTGGGAGAGGCCATTCTCCAGACATGGGAAAAATATTCTAATTTGAGATACATACAGAGTATATAAATTGGAAAAGGAGCCGGTTATATTACCCCATAATCAAAATAATTTTTAAGTATCCTTTACCTATTTCCCCAATTTTATATCCATTAGGTTTTTACAGATATTATTTGAAATAGTAAAGTTGTTCTTAAGTTTCTAGTAATGTGCCTTGAAATAAGTAATAAATAAAGAGATGTAAAATGTATTTGTTTCTAAATAAATAAAAACGTTTTGTTTCAATCATTAAAAAACAGCACTTAATTCAAAAAATGTCAGAATCCAATTAAAATTTTAAGAAAACTTTTATTGACACATACCAAAAATAAAGTAATTGAATTTACATGTACATTACGAGTAACACATTTTTGGTTTAAGGAATTCTGTAATTCTTATATATGTTTGATGCGTTTGGCCAGAATCAGGGCAAGGATTCGATTATTACTGAAAAACTATACAAATTAAAACCAAAAACAGAATTTAACATATATTGACCAAAAAGCATTAAAATCTTTAAAAAGAGAAAACAATAAAAAATTTTGTAATATAGAAGGCACCGAAAAAGTGGAGTAATAGCTCATTCGACGCGGAATACAAATCTAAGAAAGGCTTTTGAGGTTTTTTTTCCCCAATAAAAATTGCAATTTTATTAAAAAAAAACGAAATAAAAAAATTTTTTTTTGATTCCCAAAAATCAAAGAGATAGCGAAAATTGAAAAAAGATCCAAAGGAAAGAAAATTTTCGATAAAAAGTCAAGCTCTTCTCCTTTCTTCCTTATTTATAATTTTAATACGCTGAAATGGGTCTCCACGACATATTTAGTTGCCCCTCGGCTTAAAAACCCCATACGTCCCCTAAATGATTTTTTGAGTATTAAATAATAATTGAAAAATTTAAAAAAATTATTGTGTAATCAGAACACTTGAAATGATTTATTCCGGTTGAAAATTTAACTTTAGGTTGGTTTTTTAACAAGTTAGACAATTGTCAATTAACAAAATTGTTTTGAACTTTCGTCCTCATTGTACATTAAAAAAAATGCTTTAATAGTTGTCGTATAAAGTTTTCGCTTCGTGAAGCCCTTCTTATATACATACTTAACAAGATAACGCCATAGAGGTTAAAAAATGTTAATCCTTTGGAAATAATAATTTTATAACTTTGACAAAAAATGAAAAATCAGGGTTATATTGTCAAAGTTATAAAAGTATTATAACCAAAG
This sequence comes from Listronotus oregonensis, assembly GCA_019359885.1. Taxonomy (NCBI): domain Eukaryota; kingdom Metazoa; phylum Arthropoda; class Insecta; order Coleoptera; family Curculionidae; genus Listronotus; species Listronotus oregonensis. The sequence goes on from JAHBCN010019479.1 coordinate 4,221, forward strand.
CATTAAAATATTTGAAACTTTTTGGCATGGAAAAAGGGGGGGGTAAGAATATGGCTTTAAAAAGGAAAAAAACCCCTTTTTAAGGGGAACTAACCACAAAAAATATTCCTAACGGGCTGGGTTTAAAAAGGCTTCGAGGAAAAGTAAATGTTAAATTTTAAATAATATCGGAGTCTACAATATAATTCGTTTCAAGTCTGGAAAATATAGGTTTTAACAGGGTTTTAATTAACAATAAACCTTAAGGTTTTTAAAAATAAAATACAAAATATCTGAAGCAAAAGTAAAATAAAAAAAGTAGACCAATAATCTTAAACAAAAATTTAAAAAAAAATATTATATTTATGTTATTTTCAGTTACATATTTAATATTATACTGACATTAAAAGACACATTTAAATTTGGGAAAATGTTTTTAAACTGTTTTTTTAAAAATTTATACTAACTGCAACAGAAATCCAAACTTTCAAGTGCTCAATAAACTTAAAGTTAAAAAACCCAAAAAATTAATTTAATTTTTCTTTGTTTTAAATTTTCATAAACATTTTTGAAACTATAATTTTTTTTTAAAAAAAATAATTTTTACATAATATATTTTAAAAATTTTAAAATTTTAAAAGAATGAGATTATCTTTTACGCACAAGAATAAATTTTTAAAATCATGTTAAAGGTTATCTGTTAATTGTTCCCAATTTGATAAAAGCCGTAGTGTACAAGTATTATTTTTAGTTCATTCTTTTATCATTTGGTTAAAATAGATCACAGAAAAATGTCTAAAAATTTAAAAACTATTATATACTTATTAAATAGTTTAGTTTTCCATAAAAAAATCTAGAACCGCCTTTCAAATAAGAGTGTTTTTCAGGCATTTTTTTTTACTCACCGTTATAAGTTAATAATAAAGTTATTTCTAAAATTTTATTAATGGGGGGGCAGCACTAGTTCTTTTCTTTTGCGTATTATTTAACTTATTAAAGTATAAATGTTACGTTTTAGTAGGCCTGCAATGCACAGTATTTTTAAAACTACGATTTTATTGTTGAAAAAATGTATTCTAAGTTAAATCAACAAACTCCCAAATCCACAATTTTCGTTTAGCCGCATTAAAATTTTATTTTTATTTAGGTTCCCAGATTCGGTGTATCGATGCGATGTTGTTTCCGATTGCAAGCCTACAGGGGAATAACGTTTTTTGGTAACTATTTTTTACTTAAATGACATAAATTATACACCATTTTAAAGATAAGGAAATAATGTTGCCTCTGCTTTAAGGATTTTTAAATATGAGTCAAATTAAAAAAAATATATCTAAACATAACCATTTTAGGGGGCTTTCCTCAAGAAAATATTAAAAACTAAATCCAAATTTAAAAAAATATTACAGCGAAGCCTAGTTTAAGGTTTGGGATTTATATAGTTTTCGAAAATAATCGATATCTTAAACCTTTTTTTAAAAAACATTTGCCCCAAACCCCAAATTGGATCCCAAATTTTTGCGGCGCGAATGGACTTGAAACAAAATTCTCGGTTTAAAAAAATTTAAACACTTTGCACTTTTAAATTTTTTAAAAATTCTGGGGAATAACCCCCGGGTCCCCTTTTCGTTTAATTCCATACTTCTAAATTCCCCCGGGGGTGGGGGGCGCAAATGTTAAGCCCGCCAAGGGCGCACCCTACCTATATCGGGCCCGCCTGCGATCTACCGGTTGGTCACCCCTGGTATAGAGTGTCGATTGGACCCTACGAGCTTGCGGATCAACCATAAAAACACAAAAAACTCTTTTAAGAGCAAATATACTTATCAACGTTTCGGCGACAAATCGATCACCGTTTTCAAGATATAGAATAAAACTAAAAAATGTAAATAATTAAAATAAAAATTCTTTAAATTTTGTCTAAAAAATTTGGTGTGTAAATTATAAAAAGTTTTTCTTTTAATTCTATAAATCCTTTTGTCACGAAAATTCTTAAAATTAAAAAAAAAAAAACTTTGAAGCATAATTTAAAATTTTTTTAATAGTTTTTAATTTTCGTCCTAAGTTTATGTTATATTTTAAAAATGAGGACCAATTAACAACACAAAGATTTTTTTGTTGATGTGGCAGCTTAACTGACGATTTCACCATTTACTATGGAAAGTTTTAAAAAATTTGTTTATATTATAAATTAAAAATGCAATTGTATTGTTTCTTATAACATACTTTATTGGTTTTCTGGGTTAGCATAGGGGCGCCAGTGGGTGCCGTGGGGGCCGTGGCCCCCCACTAGTCTGAAAAAAAATTACTTTTTTAAAATAGAAAATTATTATTTGAAAAGGGTTCGTTTTAAAAAAATTACACGAACGCACCTTCTCGAAAATAATATTAAAATAAAAAATTAAAATTCACAATACCCAAAACTTTTAAAAAATCTCCTGGTTCCCATTTTGGAACGGGAATTAGCCTAAATATTGATATAATACTGTGATAAACAAATTTAAAAAAACTATACCTTATGAAAAAACAATGATTTTATAATAAATAATATATAATGTACTCGGTTTGTTATTATTTCATAAATATTTACCAAACATTCCTAAGAATTTATTCTTATTAATTTATTATTAATTAATTTTATTAATAACAATGTATTAATATCGATATATTGTTATTCATTGTTTTATTTACTTCATGATTATTATTATTATTATTATGATTTCAAAAAAACTTTGCCTCCTCAAGGGGGAACTTCACTCATCCCAGATATCTTCAGATATCAAAAGGATTTTCTGTGGAACCTTTTTCTTTTTTTCGGGCTCTGGTTCTCTTGGTTCAAAATCGTCCGAGCGGTCGCAATAGCACTGCCTTTTTTTATTATACAGATATTCACCGAGGCCTTTCCCTTGATTTTTTTTAAAAAAGATTTTTTTGGATAATCCATTGTTGATAAAATTATGGGGTTTTTTGGGCTTATTCATTCCCCACTGTTTTTTTCTTGTGTTTCTAGGTTTTTATTTGCCAATCTTTCAATGTTTTCTCCCTAGGGTTGTTGTTCGGATAGCGACATAGATCAGTGTTGTTTTCTTCCAAACTTTATCCAAATCTATCTGGTCTATTGGGGCAACTTTTGGTCTGTAAGTGCAGTTCTCCCAGTACAATTTAAATTCATTGTTTTCGAGAATGGGTTTCCCGGAGTATAGGTACTTATAAAAAATTTTTCATTCTGTAAAAGCTTTAGCTTCTCTGCCCAAATTTATGGAGTATCTTTGGGTGCTGAATCGTGTCTTTCCTTTTACTCTGATTAAAAACTTGGAACCCCCTTTTGCTGGTTTTTCCCATGTTTGACATCCATATCTCATCATCATTCCTATAGCGGGTCCTAACATATGTTTTAAATTTTTTTATCGGAATAACCTGGTCTTGTATAGCCAATGAACCTTTTTCTCTGGGAACATTTCCCCCACTCAGATAGTTCGACCGGGAAATTGTCAATTTTCCCGGTGACCTCATTGGGGTGATGCCCCTGAAGGGCTTCCAACCATACTTGCAGCTTCTCCTGGTCTGTTTGATGGTGTCTGCGCATTATTATTATTACTATTTTATCTCCCTCCACCAGCTTATACGCCTATGTGGGGTTTGCATTTTTGCAACCTGACTATTCGAAAAGGATAATCCTTGAAATTATCGCGTTACAACAATTTTTTTGTTTTAAGAAAAACTACGAAATTTCCTAATTTTGTTCACAAAATGGACAAAACTTACAAATAAAATACAATAGGGAAATATTTGTCTGGCATTCCACAAGTAAATAACGGCCCTAAATTAAAATTATAGCTTTTAAACAAAATTAAATAAAACTAAAATTTAAAAATTTTAACTCAATCAGTGCCGGTTTAAGGTAGCTTTGGACCCTGGGCGCTGGTGATTTAGGGTCCCCCCCTCAATTCATTGCCTATTTCTTCAACAAAAAACACATGCATTACTTACCAAAATATTTATTTAAACACAAAAAACAAGAAGAATAAAAAAAAGTAAAAAAAATTCCAAAACATTTAAAAAAAGAAAAATATCAAAATACAAAAATTGCAAACAAACAAAATATTCTTAAAAATTTAACAAAAAAAAAAAAACACAAACAAAAAAATATTCTAAAAAATACGTAGATATTACAAAAAAAATGAAAACTTTATTTCTTGACTTGACATTAGCAAACTACCATATTATCTCATCACGTTTGTTGTCCATTCGTCATTTTCTATATACAGATTGGAAAATAATTCGGCCCAAAATGGAAATCAATGTTAATTTTTAGGCATCTGAGAATCCAATCTACCAGTGTACGTTTAAGAACGTCGCGATGAATTATAATTAATTTAGCTGTTCGACTGGAAACGACACCGTTTTGCCTTTAGTTTGGCGGGGGATTTCCGTGGCTCCGGCCTCGTTTTTTTGCTTTGGGCCCCCCAAAAATTTTTTTTTTTCGGATATTTACAACAAAATTTTTTCGGCAGAGTTTTGAAAGAGCTAAAACCCTTTTTGTTGAAAAAGGGGGAAAAAAATAATTCAACTTTCTGGTCAAATTACCCTGAACGGCTCAGAAATATGAGACAACCTCTACAATAGGTTTGGGTAGTTGCAAAAAATGGTGGATTATTCAAACCCTTATTAAAATTTTTTTTGTTCGTTAGAGTTATTTTTATTTTCTTTTTAAAAAAATTTCGTTGTGTTTATTATTGGAATTTTCTTTTTTTTTATTTTTTAGTTTTTTTTTTTTAACCAATGTGATAAAAAAACAAAAAAATCTTTTAAATTTTTGTGATAATTTTTCAACAAATTATCTTTTAAAAAATTCTCATTTTTTTATTAAACTAAATCCGATCTTTTTAATACTGTCGAAAATGCCCAAAAACTTTTGATTTTGTATCAAATCGAACCAAAGGGCGGGTAGGGCATCAAACATTTAAATTAATTCTAGTTCATCGCGACGTTATATTGAAACGTACACTGGTAGTTTTGGATTTTCAGATGGCAAAAAATTAAAATTAAATTTCCCCCTTATTATGCGCGATTTTTTTCCAATACTGATAATATTGATAATATCTAGGTTTTCTTTAAATTTGATCGTAAATATTTTTTTATTCTTTAATTGAAAATGACCCTCCCTGACGCATTAGATAGGGGTATTTCGAAAATTTTGCAATAAAGTTAAAATATTCGAAAATTACCGTCCTGGATGCCCCCAAAATTTTTTCTAAATTGTTTTTATTGTGGGTTTTTGGCTAACATTAAAAAATGTATTTCATTATCTAATTCTCTTGGGTTTCATCTCATCGTTTTTATACCCTTTAAAATTTCAATGAAGGTCTTTAATTCTTCTTTATCTCTAGTAAAAACATCAAAAAGCTGATGTTACATTTTTTGTAGCATTCAATCTTGAAGATCTTAGGATCCCGTCTATATTACATTAACTATTCAATTCTAAATTTCTCTGGCCGTTTAAAATTGTTTCATCACCGGTCATCGAAAAATTTTTTTCTTTTTTTTCTTGAACGTCAGATTTTAAAATATGTTGGAAACAACATCACCGTTGCAAAAGAGAACTTCGCTTTTGGTTAAAATTTGGGTAAACATTTCATTTCCCCACAAACTCAAAGTGATTTTTTTAAATTTTCCCCCCGATTGCCGTTCAATTCCACAGTTTCTGAGGTTTTGCTTGTGGCATTCACAATTTTTTTTTCCAAATCAGTGTTAATAGAACTGTCCCGAATGTATCCATTTTATTGTGCAGTGCCTTGGCTTCATTTCGAACTGATTTTTCGTCTCTATGACTTGTCTACATGCCTATGCACGATGTTCAAGGGTGGTGCCGGAAAAACCAAGCGCAAAAATCATTCTGCCGCTCGTTGGGATCATCCGACCGTCAGAGTTTGGAGTTGGAACGACACAACCACATACACTCCGCTAGAATTATAAAATTGAACATAGGCAATATAGGCATTATATCTATGGATGTGAAGAGATATAACATAACAATAATCGGACAGCATTCGCCGAGTGGTATAGCGTATGAGTTTATTTTACGGAAAATAGTAGCTTATTAATAAACGGACTTGATTTTAAATGTTTTTTATTATACAGTTTTTTTATATTTTATTTTTTTATTTATTTTTATTATATTGCACGGGCCCCATAGGGACCCTGGGCGCCCGCCCGAAGCGCTCAGTGGATAAACCGGTACTGTCTGCAATTTGTGATTATTAACAATTAACTAGTAAAAATTTTAAGTTTGCAAGCTATTATCGTTTCATATTTCAAAAAATTTTTAACTGGGCCTTTTATAAAATTGGCCCGAGGGAATAGGGGAAATATAAAAAATAAAATAACTGACCAAAATAGTCTTAACAAGCAGTAATAAAGGTTATCTAAGGATCCGTGCTTAGCAGCCGCACATTCCAACTTAATTTAGAGTTAGTGGATTTATGTTCTGTAGCAGCAACTAAGACCGAGCGTCGAGACCATTAAATCCTGAAAATTGTCGTAATTATTTTTTAATGCGGAGTGGATATTGTGCGTATATGAATAAATATGAGTGGCCCTTTGCATCTAAACGAGTTATAAAGGCACTTAAGAGGCCCGTCGGGGTTTTGTTTGCTATTCAAGGGGTTGGATGCAAAATAGGGCCACGTGACGATTTCCATGTTTGGTAATATAAAGGTTACACAATTAGCTAATTTGTGCAAGTTCGTATAACAATAATAAATGCTACATCCCTGTTGTAGAACCACTATAAAGCTGAGGTACCACTGCGCGAATATTTCTCGCGCAACATAGCGAAACGTTTCGCAACATAGAGGTGAAACAAGTTGATTCATCAGGTTTAATTCGAAGCTTCAAATAAGTAGTCCAATAACTGAAGACCTAAAAGTACCCAAAGCTGTAAATAAATCTGTACAGTTTTCATTTGTGGCGCTTTTTGGTCCTCGCTTGTTTTGAGCAAGAAAAAGTTTATCACAATTCCGACGTAAAAACCCCCGTTTAAAAGGGCCCCCCTCAAAGTGCCAAAAATGATTTTCCCCAATTTTTTTAAATATCGAACTAAAAAATTTTTTTGTTTTGACAAAAAAATGAAGATCATCTCGAAATCAAAAAAAATGGTCATTACCTTTATTTTTAAAAAAAAACGGCCGTTGAAAAATCTATAACATTCCCCCCTGGAAAATGTGGTAGTTTCTTACCGAATTTCTGGACTTGATTTAAAAGAAAAAGTACGTTTTGGGGGAACTAGACATTTCGCTTTCAAAGGGGGGGCATTGAAAAACATTTATTGCACAATGAGTTTTTGATACGCGTTTATTCTACAGAGTTTCTAGAACTCGGGAAAGGGAAAAAAAAATGCAGATGGGCAAAACAATTTTTTATAAAAAACGCAGGAAAGATGGAAAAGGAAATTTTCTGGGATCATTCAACACTTGCAAAGGTCTCATTATAAAAAAGAAATGTTAATAACAAACCATGTGTTTTAAAAAAAAATCAATAAATTAATAAGATTCTCCCAAAATATTGTAAAAAAAAAATTTGACCCCCTTTTTTTTTAAAAACTATTACAATCAGAATGGACCCAAACTCATATGCAATTAGGTAGGGGGTTTTTCCCTTTTCCCCATGAACTTTAAAATTAAAAATGTACATTAATGTCTAAGTAATGAAACAATTCGTCCCCGCTTATAAGTGAATCCATGAAGATAGCGGCATTTAAGACGGAGAGGGCAGCTGAAATGGGGGGAAATTTTGTGCCTTTATCTAAAAAAATATCGTTTTTTTGGACAAAAATTATAAAGACCTTTTTTTTGGGGTTACAAGGCGATATTTATTTTTTTTTAAAAAAAATTCCCCAAAATTGTATATTTTGGTATATATTGGGGGGAAATTTCCCTTTTTTGACCCTTTTGGGGGGCCTTTTTTAAACCCTTTTTCCCCCGTTAATGTTGATAAACTTTTTTTGCTTGAAAGCATCCCCAAAGACCTAAGAATTACGCCACAAGGGAAAAAATGTACAGATTTATTTACAGTTTGTCCTTTCATTTACTGGACTAACGGGGGTTTTCACGAAGCAAAATAAACATCGCGATGGTATCCACAACGCGAGACTAGCTTCGCGAACAGATTGCGCTTATAATTTTCGCAGAGTGGAAACCCAGCTTAACATGGATTAAATATTCTATATTTTTTAAAAAAAAAAACCAATTATAGACAAATTTTACATCATTTCTTTATGTTGTTTTATTAATTATAAAAAAAAATATTGCAAAAACGTATTTTTGTGTTATATTATGTATTAAAAATGTACTAATAAAACTAAATCATTTTTATATTTATTGCACAGCTACACAAAGAAAAAGAAAAATTTTTGGGTCCTGGGTACTTTACATTGGACCCTTTTGGTATTTTTTTCCCCTGAACCCGAATCCAAGGTCAAATTTTTCCAGGACCCTCAGATTTTGCCCCAGCACCAAACAGCTACCTCAAAAGGGTCAAATTTTTACATTCTATGAAAATTTTAAATAAATATCTTATCCTACGTTTTTTGGGATGCTAAAAAAAGAATATGGGTCAAAATTTTCCCCATCATCCATATATTTTACCCCCCCAGCCCCTTTTTAACCCCTTTCCCAAAAGGGGAAAAAAATTTTCAATTTTGGAAATCCAAAGTAAATATGTTATCCCCCTTTTTTTGGGATCCCAAAAAAAATTATGAAGAAAATTTTAAATTTTCCCCTACATTTCACCCTAAAATAACCCCCGGAAATCTTCCCTTTTCCCAAAAAATAGAAATTCAAATGAATATCTTATTCTACTTTTTTTTGGGGTCCCAAAAAAAAATTAAGTCAGAATTTACCTATTGCCCATACATTTTACCACAGAAACCCCCCCCAGAACCCAATCTTCCCCCAAAAAGGGGAAAAATTCTAAAATCAAAAATTTGTTTAACCCCCGGGTTTTTTTTTGCATTTGCAAAGTTTAAATTCGCGACTTTAAAAAACCCCCCCAGAATACAGGGTGTCCCAGAATATGGGGCAATCTCTGGGGAAACTAATAGAAAACCTAAAAATATTTGACAAGTTCCTATAAATTTTTTTTCCTTTCACCCTCCCTTACGGAGATATAGGGACAAACGGACGATCCTTTAAATATTTTTTTTTTTAAAAATTTTTTTAAAAAATTAGGGGAAATTTTTTTTTAAAATGGGTGGCTAGATAATTTTTTTAAAAAAAATTTATTAAATCATATTTGGCTTATTTGTTTGCCAGGGACGGGGAGCTCTGACACAATAATAACAATTTTTTTAACACCCCGTATGGGGGGCTTAACAAAATTATTTTTGGATACTTTAATCTCAAACTAAAAAAAAAGGTATTTTTTAAATTTACATCGATAAAATCCAATTTTAAAGAGAAATAAAATATCATGGTTGGTAATTTTTTTACATTATACAGGGTGTTTTCTAATTGGACGTCAGTATTTAAGAAGGCAATTTTTGGGTCTATTATAAGAGGGAAACTTTATATGAACGTATGTCATAAACGTCTTAACTTTTGAGAAATAGGATGGTAAAATTTTAAAAAAAAAAAAAATAATTCTCTAATACCACTATAGATATTTTAATGAAATTTGACATACATGTTACATGTACTATGTATCAATAAGCATTTTTTAGTGTACCACATTTTTTTATTTCCACCAGTGGCGTTCGTACGGAATTTGACCTGCCTATTTTGGCAGACATTGGTGGTATGCCACTGATTTCTCCTAAAATAAAAAATATTTTTGAATTCCATAATCAGTTCTAAGCAAAGTTAATTACTTGCTTGGAACTTACTTACGATCATAACAATATCGGTAAACAATATCACCATGCAGAGAAATATCAAGATTTAATTTTTCTAAGTGAAAACAGTGCGTCGGACATAAAAAATTATGGGCAGATTTGATCTCTTGATCTTTTTACCAATGTCAGTACCCATCATCACAACTTTTTTATTTTTTCGTGTAGCTGTGTTACTTTATAACAATAACTACATACCTGCTGAACTCGGTATGGTAGCGTGGTGCCCCATGAAACCGCCCAACTTGGCGCTGTGATGATACGAGCTCATGAAGAAGTCGCTCTGGTACTTGTAGCTGCTCGGATCGCTGGAAGCGGGTTGAGTGGCAGCTGCCAGACCTTGGAAATCGAATTTGTAGGCGTACCGTTTTCCATGGACTTTGGTCATGATGTTTTTGTCGTAATAGTACCTATAAAAAAATATGTTTGGTAGTAAAGGAATAAGGACAGTACTAAGTAAATAAATAAATAAAATAAGTATTTTACGAAATTTTTGACAACAGTCAAAAGTCAATGGAAATTAAATTTGGCAAATTGGGTGGATATTGAAGCAATTTATGCTTTCATTCACTAATTTTCGCGATGGTTTCTTGGGCTGAGTGGGAAGGTGCGCTATCTTGATGAAATATTATTATTTCTGCTGTTTAAAAGTCATCTTTTTATTGTTCTGATTAAAGGTAAAAAGTTCTAACATACTTATAACAATTGTTTATGAATTTGTTATGGTGCTACACCTTCCAAAAATATGAATTTGCTCACTAGTCGATATTTAGTTTTTCCCATTGTAAAAAATACTCTGACACGTAAAATTTAAAGAGCTTTATAAGTTATTTATGGTACTAGTGTGTTATGTTGAAAATAAGTAACGCGAAAAAAATTTATACCATGAGGCCGTCAGGCCAAATGGTATAATTTCTTAAATGACCTAAAAACATAACACACGAGTAGCATACAATGTTTAATTCAACAATTGAGAAATGCCATACGAGCACGAGGTTTTTTTCAAAAACTGAAAAAACTTACTCGTTTATTTTGGGACTCACTCTATTTTAAAGCAGGATTTATAAGTTTTTATTCCCTGACGCTTTGCGTTGACGTTTGGTGTTTATGCTGCAGTTGCTCGCACAGTGTAAATTCACCTTTAGTCTGAGCATTTTTTTTTCTTCAATTTTTAACTAAAAAGTTTAAAATTAAATTTAAATTATTACCATTTTATAAGTCGTTTAAATCAACATTTATGTTAGAAATATTTCGCTAATGTATTGTTTTATTACAAATAATTCCCAAATTTTCCACTTCAAAAGATTTCAGCAAGAGAATTAGTTGACAAATCTATATGAAACTTTAAAATCCTAGGAACTTAAATTCTAAGCAATGAGTAAGCGAGCGATTTACAAAATTGAATATCTCAGAAACCACTTGGCATAACTTTCTCAATTTTTGCACATGTAATAAGAATACTTATGCAAATTTACATACCAAATATCATACCTTTATGCAAAACGATAATAAAGTTGTGATAGGAGGGAAACCCCGCTGAAACATTTTATGTAATAAACACACTGTGTAAGTCAGGCGGGGAAATGACCTGGCCACTATCGCTATATATTTATCTGTACTAATTGAACAATCAATTCCTCATATAAAATCCATTTCTATTTTCTATAACCCTATTGACCGAGAGTTATTCGATTTGGTAAATCTATTAAAAATCAATCTGACATCGAAAAAAATACCATTCAACCCTCAATTAAATGTTCGGGGCGCACAGACGTCAAAGTAATTTTCGATTACGGCAACAATCACGTGGACGAAAAAAAAGGAAAAATAGCCGAACGTAACAGAATTAAGGCAGCGATTTCGAACGTTAATTGCTATGAATGAAGTAGCTGATCGAATTACCACGCCTTTTAAAAAGGTTCGGAGTAGTGATGAAAATATTTGATAGATTACACAGGTCCACAAAAAAATGG
>JAHBCN010019480.1:0-16126 GCA_019359885.1 Listronotus oregonensis
TGTTTCTTTATTTTATTAATCATCATTATCAAAAAGTGGATTTGCTATTCAATGGAACATTCTGTATATTATACAAACATTAAAAAGATTTTTATGTTTACATAAAGATATTTAAAAAAAAAAAATTTTTTTAGCTTAACACAAGTCATGTTATAAAATGTTTTGTATTTATATTATTGGAATATTTAAAAAAAAATGTTATTTATTTAGTAAGAAAATGAAAGTTTAAAAAATTTTCATGGAGGAGCTGGGATTTGAACCCAGGACTTTCCGCATGCGAAGCGGACACTCTACCACTGAGTTACACCCCCGATGTCTAAAAGTAGCTTAAGGGTCACTAGACATTTTTTACTCAAAAGGAAATTCTAACTTTATAATAATACTTTATTTAAAAACCAATTAATTTTTACTTTTCCTGTATTTTAAAATATACAAATGTGATTTTTATTTTTTTTTCGACGTTTTATGACTCTTTGATTACGAATAACATGTTTTACTTTTCTTTTTTTATGCCTTTTTAAAAAACAAGTGTAAAAAATCTTTATATCAAAAGAACATGATACACAAGCCGATTTTGAACAACTAATTTTGACAGATAATATTTGTAATTGAATAGGAATTTTCAATTAAAATTATTGAAAATTCCTATTCAATTACTTCTCAGTAACTGAATTACTTTAATTCAAGTGCTTTCCGGAAAATATAATTGTGTTTGGATTATCAATTAATAGGCTAATGTAATCGTAATTGGTAATTAATTTTCACAAACCCCCAGTAATTCAATTACTTAGGAAGTAACTCGATTACTTATAAAGTAATCGAATTACCTACTTAGAAATTAAGTCAATTACCCAATAAATAATTGAATTACTGCAAAAAATTCAATTATCTTTCTTTATAGAAAAACTGCTGAAATTTTGGTCAGCCAGAAGGAGCATCTTGAGATACGGCGAGCCGCTTTGAATCCGGCGAAGGACGCGCCGCCTCCGCGCCGATTTAAGTATTTTCGATTGATGCTTACCGCCACCGGTTTTATGTTTGTTTTTTATTAATATTCAAACAAATATAGTTTTTTTTGTATTATTACAGGTCCTGGTCACTGGCGTGGTAGTTATTCGAATATTTTTATGGTAGGTTAGTTTCCAAATGTGATCGAGAGAATGAAGAGTAACTGAATTAATATATAATGGAAATTTAATGATATAACGGTAGTTCAATTACATTAAAGTAATTCAATTAAATGTGGTAATTTAAATAGAGTAATTGCTTAAATATTTAATTACTTTTAGTTTAAATTGATAATTAAATTACTTTTATTAAACCTGCTAGTAATTGGTAATTTTTGAACTTAAAAAGAATAATTTTAATTGTTATTGAATTACTTTTTAAAAGTAAATGCGACAGCTCTGGTGATAGGCAAGGTATTTGCTTTCAATAGTATCCAGAAGAAGAAAAAATGTTTAAACATATTTTAAAGGATTTAAGGAAAACAAGTATTTCTTTGTCAGAGTTAAACACCTGACATTTAAGATAAAATAAAACGAACAACAAAAAATGTTTAATGCCATTTCGTAATAGGCGTCTAGATTTCCTACTTTTTACCTTTTTTTAAACAATTAATCTAAATATGAACTCAAATTTTCTGACTGTTGTAATTTAATTACAGAAAGTAGGAAAACCGTGGCGCGAAAAGGTTTTTATTTTTTTCTTCGTTTCTGGAATTTATGAAGATGTTTTAAGGTTATTAAAAGATAGGACGGACCTTTTAAATCTCTTTACGTTAAAATTTGTAATTTTTACTGCTTTTTAACTTTTATATCACTGTTACGTTGAAAATAATTGAGATTCTTTTAAGAAATGTATTATAATTCATTAGGAAAATTAGTACACCTTTTACAAAAAATAAAAGAGCTTTCCTGTTTTTATTTCATTATTTTTATTGTGCTAAGTTTAAATTCAAGGACCCCCGATTTAAAAGAAAATGTTTAAACAGAATATTTTATAAAGAAAGGTTATTGGCTATTTTTTAAATGGTTTAACGCAATGGATTTACGCAAAGGCTGAGTAGGCTGAAGCCTAGAGCGGCAAATTTACGATTAATTTTTACAAAAATGTAATCGTAAATTTTAATGATATAATTAATGATTTGCAGAAAAAAAGGTTCGAAGAAAAATGTTAGTGTAGGGTTTTGCCTATAATTAAATAGTACCTAGTTCAAAAAAAGACTTTTACCATTTTAATTTATATTTTGTTTTTATAATATGAAATTTGTCGGTTTTAAAGAATTGTTATTTAATTTTCGGTATGATTTACTTTTGTTAAATTTGTTTATTAAGTTTTTATAAGAATTTCCAATGAAGTTTACATTCTTTTAAAGCTAAATTTTTCGTTCTGATATCCAAAAAATATTGACATATTAGGGCGGCAAAAATATATTAGCCTATGGGCGGCAAAAAGTTAAATCCGGCCCTGTGGTTTAAGTTAAATCACCCAAAATATAGACCGAATACAGTGGGTGCCTCCTAAAAAAATAAAATCCTTATCTATTAATTTTTTAAACTCTTTCTTTAGCTTGTGCATATTATATACAATAAAAAATTAGGTTAGTAGGTAACTATTTTGTAATGACAAAAAAATGGTTTGTATCTGCTCACATAAGAAAAAAATCATTTCATATTTTAATGTCACCTTCAATATTTTTTTTAGCTACTCCTTTGAGCGTGAGCGTTTTTTATTTTCTGGTTAATATTAAAAATAGGGTAGATATTTAAAATTAAAAAAAAAATAGATATTTAATCCCATATAATAAGGTTGGTTATTGTAATCTAAAGCGACAAAAGCATAATATTAATTCAATTAAATATACAAATATTATTTTAAACTTTACATAATAAAAAATAAGCAAAATAATTAGAATTTTCTACATAAGTCCAATAAATTTTACAACGGGAAAAAATCTGGACAAAATGGCGAACGCTCCGTATTCAATGATTTTTTAGGGCAGTAGATCGAGCGATGGCCGCACAATGGGTCCAAATGCTCGAAAGTTGGCAATTTTTAGATCGTGTTCAAAATTAAATTTTTAGTATTCTTTGCCTAAAAGTCATATATATGCGCCTATTTATATCAATTCGAGGTGTCAGGCAGGTATAGTCTTACTTTTATTTAACGAGTTTTAAAAGTATTTAGGTATACCGCACTGAAAAAGTTACAATTAAAGGTTGCAAAATCACCTAAGCTATTTGTTAACAGTTGGCGACATGAACCTGAAGCTGAAAGTATGTAAGTACTTAAGTTTTGGTTAGTTGTGGTTACTATATCAAAAGAAAATCAATAGTGAAACAAATTGTACTGCGCGATATTTGTGTGTTCTAATCGAGTAAACCTCGTTCTAGACCGTTGAATCATTTCTCGTAAACGGAAAGCCTGGAATATGCAACATACGTCGTGGTTGCCATGACATCACGAAGTCGTTGCTGCTAGCTTTGGAACTCCTCCCTATTCGCCCACCAAATATCCATTTAACATAACAATGATAATCAACCTTTTTGATAGGCATTGAAGACACAACAATTTAAATTATTATTTTCTCCTGATTATTTAGTTTTTTTTACGAACTGGTAGTTATTATGTTTTGTAAAATAAGTGTGTATATTTAAAATAACGTGTGTTTACATTTCTTAGTTCAAAACAGAAACTCGATTTGTCGATTAGTGGATGTGAGAAGAAAATTTTCTTTTCTGTTTCATCTGTTTATTATTTGGGCGTGAAGATAAGTGGACAAAAGTAGGTGTCAATGATCTTAAGCATCTTCCTTTTAAAATTAAAAAATCCGAGAACAGTGCCAAAATAATGGCAATTATATTCGTTTTAAACTTTTGGGAAAAACATATATTTTGTTATGTATTTACAAGGCTAAGGCTGAAAAATTCGCAAAAATAATGAAATTGCTATGACAAGTCGACATATTCAATGGTATGATATAGCGTTTGGGTTATATAACAGCAGAGTTATATAGCCCAAACGTTGCATCAAACCACTCATAGTGTCCTAAATAGGTGACATTTTGAACTTTTATAAAAAGGTAATAAAAAGTTTTATTGCTTATAAAAACAGAAGAATGGACTTTCATTTCAAACTAACTGCTTATATTACAGTCTAGATATAATCCATTTTTGCGTAAAATAAAACAATAGAACGAATACCTACCCAAATCGTACGTATGTATGTGTGATATAGATTATGTTTTTTCTTTTGTATAATAAGCCCTCCCTGTTTTACAAACTACGAGCCGCCATTGGCACTAGTGCCTTAAAGAGCAAGAACACTTGCTCTTATCTCTCCATTTGTTAAAACGCAGTGATCCAATTTTCAAAGGCTCCCAAAAAGTACATTCACTTTATAGAATTTCTTAAATACCTTTAGATTTAATTACCTTCATATCACCTATCGCAACGTTTCCATTTAATTATTTACATTAGCGTAATTGACTAGTGCCCTTCCACCCTCCCATATAACCCGTCGTAACTCTGAACTCCTCTCACGCCATCCCGATTCCCTGATCCCACGATAAAGCGTTTGCCATTCCGATGCGCCCGACCCAGAACGGAGGCTTCCGATGGTAAGCGATATTGATTACAAATAGGGGTAAGAGCGGGGGTAAGTGAAATGAATGGTTTCTTGGCTAAGAATGGGAGATGTTGCCGAATTGGAAAGTTTGGATTAGCTACTTTAAAAGATGATATATCAATGTCGTTTGTTATCTTAACTGAGTTCACTTTTACTCTTATTTTAGTTTTTATTTGCGATATTTTCTATAATTTCTGTGGCGGATTTATTTATTAAAACATTCCTAAGATAGAGACTGATGCAAAAACAGTCAATTGACCCTACGTTTTCCCGAAATAATAAGCTTATAGCATTAAACAAAGACAACCAAGTATTGTTTAAATTAGCTGATATTGAGGCAACACAGTTATCTTTATTTAATAATATTAAAGATCTTTTTTTTACAAACGTGTTAAAAATTTAATTTTTAACACCATCTAGATGCCCTAAAAATATTACTTTAAAGCACTAGTGCCTTAAAGTAACATTTTAAAGCACTAGTGTTAAAAATGAAATGTCAAATTTTGGTTATATACGAGATTTCCTGGAAAATAAATCCAGCGATGCTCTACTGGCCGCTTCATCCATCTCTTTAAATGGATCGATGTAACCAATACTTTTGCCTACATTTTCTTCCATTTCAAGTTGATTTTAAGTAAAAACTAAAACGAGCTAAAACTGATACGATGTATCAAATTTGAAGTAAACATGCCGTTACCAACCAGCATCAACAACGGTTGTTAGAATTCATTAATAAATGTCAACTTCAATAATTTTTATAAACGATGCTATGTAAAACTATCGGCCGAGTGATGATCGCGTTGTTAAATTTAGCAATGGACTTAGCAATTGTTAAAAGTTAACAACGGTTTAGAATCTGAAAAGGGTATCCTATCAAAATCTGAAATGTCACGTTGACTACGAAAATCATTAAATAACACTGACAATGACGTTCTGTTAAATAATCTAAACCGTTGTTAACTTTTAACAATTGCTAAGTCCATTGCTAAATTTAACAACGCTATCATCACTCTGCCATAAATCTTGCAATTTTTGAATTTTTGAATTTTTAACTGCATTATTGCGTTTTTAGAAAAAATATCGTATGATATTTGTGTTAAAAGTACATTTTAAGGAACTCATGTGAGTTGCAGAACTCGCTTCGCTCATTCTGCAAACTCTCACATTAGTGTCTTAGAATTATACTTTTAACACATATCAAAAATAACTTTTATATTACTTTTTTTAAGACGTTTACTTTGCGAAATCGTCAAAACTGTTTCAGTTTATTCTGTGATTATAGTGATTAGTATCAAGTGCATGTTGACATTTTTTTTTATTTGTTGCGTTTTGTGTTTTTTATTATGTTTAAAGCTCTTTTATACTTTTGGCCAGAGGTCTGGTGAATTCACTTATTTGATATTTACTAAAGCAAAATTACAATGCGCGAAACTTCATCGCGCATTTGATGCGCGCATTATCCTTGCGAATCATAGCACCAAAACTTCCGCAAATCAACAAGAAAAAATGCAAGTTTTAAATATGTTATATTCCTGGCTTATCAAATAAAATTTAACGAATGGATAATAAATTTAACATTTGTACTATCTTTAAAATACAAAACACGATCAGATCTCAAGTAACAAAAACAAAACCATACAATATAAACTAAAACACAAAAAAATGTTATTTATAAGATCCCTTTTATGAGTTTGGCTAATGGTGTAGAAGTTTCACCTTTATTTTATTTATGAATGCTAAATACAAATAATTTTAATGTTAAATATTGTTTATTATTTTACACATTTTTAAATTTATTTTATTTCTTGCAAACGGTAATCAACTAATCTACTTGACGCCGAAGCGTTATTATGTTTTTTAATTTTTAATTTTTTTTGTAGTTTTTTTTTAGGTGGCATGCAAATTCAGAACGGTCCATCGACTCTGTGCCCGAGTCTATACACTGAGTCCTGGACCGAAGCGGTTTCTTCTGGCAAGTTGGGCGGGTGACCCAATAGAAATATATTAAATAAATTCGCTACAACAATATGGTTGTATAGATGTTTCTCCTAGTTACGAGTAAGTGTGCTTAACTAGATCAGGTATCACCGAGCACTCTTGGCCAAAGCAACGTCACATACAATGAATGGTCTAAGGCAACATTCATTTATCGAGAGTCATTGAAAAAAGAGAAAATTAAAAAAGCAGCCTTGGTCTTTGGGCTCTTTTTGGCTTGTAAAAAGTCGGTTAAACTCTGGGCATCATCAAAATTTTATCCGAATCGAACTTGTAGTTTTGTTTTGACCGCGTGTGGAAGCGGGCGTGTCCGCGGATTTTAGAAAAATGCAAAAAAAAACAATATGGCTCGGTGATTCGATTCTTGTTTTTGGAATGGAAACCACGCAGCAAAATCAAAGGGCGCTTGGATGATGTATACGGGACTCTTCTCTTTCAATGGCGACCGTCAAAAATTGGTTTAACGAGTTTCAACGTAGTCGAACATCGGTTTTTGATGAGCCACCCCCAGGTGCCTCGAAAACGCATAACATAACAAAAATCCACGATCTCGTATTGGCAGACCGCCGATTGAAGGTGCGAGAGATAGCTGAGACAGTAGGCATCTTAAAAGACCACGTGGGTCATCTACTGCCTGAAATTTTGGGCATGAGAAAGCTATCGGCGCGATGGGTGCCGCGTTTGCTTACTCCGTACAACATCGTCACCGTGAGACCACTTGAGAGCAGTGTTTGAAGCTGTTTAGGCGCAATCTGAAGGAGCTTCTGCGTCGTTTCGTCACCGTTGAGAAAACATGGATCCACTGGTACACACCAAAGACTAAAGAGCAGTCAAAACAGCGGACTTAACCTGACGAACATGCTTCGAAGAAGGCGAAGACTGTCCTATCGGCCGGAAAGGTGATGGCCACCATTTTCTGGGATTCACAAGGTGTGATCTACATCGACTGCCTGGAAAAGGGCAAACCGATCACAGGGCTGTACTATGCCGAATTATTTTGCCGATTCGACGACGAATTGCAGAAAAAAAGGCTCTATTTGGGGAAGAAAAAAGTGCTCTTCCATCATGACAACGCACCTGCTCATACTTCCGCCCTCGCCACGGCCAAATTGGTCGAATTGGGCTACGAACTGCTGCCTTATTTACCATATTCTCCAGATTTGGCCCCGTGTGACTTCTTTTTGTTTTTAAACTTAAAAAAGTTACTCGCCAGGCAGAAATTTAAGTCGAATGAGGAAGTCATCGCCGCCACGGAGACCTACTTTGCAGACCTCGAGAAAACCTATTTTTCAGACGGATTAAAGAAATGGGAGCATCGCTGGGTCAAGTGTATCAAGCTAAAAGGAGACTACGTTAAGAAATAAATCGCCACTTTTTCAAAATTTTCGTTTTACTCTTGTAGGCAAAGTACTTATCGGATCACCCTCGTATATTCAGTAAACCCAGTATAGAAATTACGCACCTCTGGGACACCAAATAGTATGTTATAAAAAAGAAAATAGCTAAAAATCTTATATATATATATATATATATATATATATATATATATATATATATATATATATATATATATATATATATATATATATATATATATATATATATATATATATATATATATATATATATATATATATATATATATATATATATATATATATATATATATATATATATATATATATATATATATTATGCAGTTTATGCACAGTGCCTGCATACGCATTTTCAAGAGTACCCATAAGAAGAACTAAATACAAACTACTTATTTTCTTGTCTTTTTCTTTATTTATTGTTACTAATTCGTTAATTGTTTTTATAATAAAAACAATTCTTTTGTCTTGTTAGATGTTAAAATTCTAGGTGCCAGAATTTTGACACGCATAGAGTTTGTTCCAGATTGTTCTGATTACTTTAATAATCTTTTATTTTAAAGTACTAAATACATTAAACTATCTTCTGAAAAACTAGACTTGGCAACACGGCATCCTTTTTTTGAGGGGTATAAAAGAGGGGAGGTGAAGAAGTAGGGGGGATCAAAGCAAGCGAGATACGTGATGTAACAACGCTGATGTAACGATGCGACTCCACAGTTTGGAGGAGCAGTGGGAGGGCCAAAATGACAATTTGGAGTGATAAGGGAGGGATTTTCACGAAGTAAATTGGGTTTTCAGGGACTGGCGGTTTAAGGGTGGCGAAATATGGAAAGAGAAAATAGATAAATTAACTTTTCAAAGTAATAACAGTAACTTTTTCATAGCCTTTTTACAATGAGCTTTACATATAACAGAATGTGTACTGTTAGGTGTAACAAGTAAAATTACAAATAGTAGGTCCTGAAACGTTGTAATGAACGTTTTTTTAAATAGATTAGCAAGCTTCTTTCTTTCTCTGACGCCAACCTTAATAATCAAAAAGTGTTTTCACAGTTTTGGTGAAAAGGGACACCAGTAAAGTAGGTAATAAGTCAGATGGAATGAATTGTCAATTTATTATTTGCTAGGGTTCTTTTAAGCATAGGAAGGAAAATCTGTTGAAAGAAATGTGTAATTTGACATGGGAAGGGCAATTATTAATATGTGTTACATTTTATATTTAATTTTCATAATTAGGGACCGGACATCGATAAAAAACCATTACAATTTCGAGCTTAAAATGATATAGCATATACCAAATAAAAATGCAATAAATAATTCAACTTTCTTTGGTATTTACGGTTTTTATTTTGATATTTTTATTCGGTGTGATTTCTTGTAGAATAATACAAAAGACGTGGCGATAGTAAAAAATTTAGAACAGTTTTCGCAACAACAAAAGAATTAAACTATGATATTTTTTAATGCGTTTTTATAGATTATATAAAATAAATAAAAGTTAAAATAGACTTTTTGTCTATATAAATTTACAAATATTTGATTGCACCTCTATTAGGGTCCATATTTATGCAATTAACCCCACAAACATAGTTTTGTTGGTGGCAATGCAACTCTTCAAGTGCAGTACGAAAACTCTCCGGACAGATTTGTTGTGAACTCGTAAAAACCAGTTCCGTTACATCGGGTAAATCACAGGGTAAATCATATTATATTTGTGCCAAAATAATTTGTTATATTTAAATAGGTGTAAGTCGCTTACAGGCAAATAAATAATGAGTACAAGTAAAAAAAATGAAGTTGGAGTGGCTTCACCCATATTCTACTTTTTTATTTGAAAGTGAAAGAGATGTTTTTTATCTTTGAACGGTCCACGAAGGCTGTGGCCCAAGCACTAACGTACCGTGGGTATCTTAAGTGGGGTGAGAGAAAGTTTGTTCATACGGGACTTAAATATTTGGAGACTGGAAGAAGAAGGAAAACCTTTTGCGGGTAGCAGTTTCCATAGTCTGTACACTCTAGGGATGAAGGAACTACGAAAGCAGGGAAGTTCAGGGCCTCTCTAGTTAAACTGTAAAAGGATGCATAAAAGTTGCACGAAGTGTTGCTTCGTTGGGAGCTGCCAGAGAAGGTATTATACTGGAACTCCTCTAAGCAGAAGCAGTGAAAATGCGTATTAACCTACGCTTGGTTTTCAAATCAGGCTTATTGACTGGCTTAAGAAAATGGTGCAGTTGGAGTTTGGTGCAGAATTTGTAATTTTGAATTTATTTGTACGAAACCATATTAAATTGAGCGACATGTTAAAGGTCCACAACATTTAGAAAATATGCAAAGTTTTTCGGGGGCATCCAAATCTACAGAACGAGAACATTATGTATCAAACGCAGACTTATGCATGGATTTGTGTAAAGATTTTATTGCAGCTGATATTCTTCTTCATTAAATAAATTATTGGTCCACAAGGACATTTTTGGAAAAAATACTACCACAGAAAAGTACCAGACGAATCATCTCTGCATAAAACTATGTTGATAAGGTCTATTTAAAAACTATGGACAAAATACGACACAATCTGGAAGGAAAAAAGTTATGGTTTAGTGTCGATGAAACCACTGATATCAAGGGAAGATATGTTGTCAATATTATAGTTGCAACTTTAAGTTATCACGAACCTGGAAACTTATATTTAATTAACAGTAAATTTCTTTCTCAAATCAATAGTGGGACAATAACAAAAATTTGTAGTAGAAAGTATTACTTAACTACTGTCAGTCACTAATATTTAGAAAAGTGGCGCTTTGTTTCTTTTGGATAGTGCTGCATATATGCTGAATGCAGGACGACAGTTAAAAGAACATTTTCCCAAATTGCTTAATATGACATGTTTAGCTCATGCCCTACATAGAGTATGCGGAATGGTACGTAACTTTTATCCACTTATTGATACTTTAGTTATAGAGATAAAAAAGTTTTTTTTAAGTCACCTGCGCGTATTACAAAATTTAAAGATATATGTATTAATGTCGCATTACCGCCACAATCTGCTATTACAAGATAGGGAATATGGCTATCAGCAGTTGACATACTCGTATTACCATATAAATTACAATGTGATAAAAAATATTATTGACAGTTTACAAGATGATGCTTTAAGTGTGAAAAAAGTAAAGAAGTTATAAATGCACAAATCTGATTTAAAATGTATTTTTGAAAATTTTGGATATCTTCCGGATGTGATTGAACAGTTATAAAAACCTAGTGTCTTTATTTCATATATTTTAAATTACTATAGACAAGCTTAAATCTGTCCCCAATAAAATTGGTGGAATTAAAATTGTATGTCCAGAAAATTTTGAAAAGAAATCCAGGATTTTTAGAAATAAAACATATTTCTGAGGCACTACAAAATAAAAGAACTGACTTGTAAAATAATTTTCGATTTACTTCAGTTACAAGCTGTGATGTCGAAAGAAGCTTTTTTAGACTTAGAGATATTTTAAATTATAAAAGAACCAATTTTTACCGAAACTAACTTTAAGAAGACGTTAGTTATATCATGTAATGCAAATAAATTGTGAAACACTTCTGTTATGTTTTTATTTCATATTTTTTTAAATTTATTTATAATTAATATATCCTTAATACGCACGCCAATGAATTTACCAGTGGCGTAGCCAGGTGGGGGCCAGGGGGGGCGACTGCCCCCCCCGGCCCTCTAGACCAGCGCCTCTGCGCCCAAACAAACCTACCGTATATAAAACAGGTATTATTTACAACATATTATGCTGTGCTTTAAACATTTTTTACTTGCTGGTGTAATTTTAGAAGTCATATTTTAAAATAATAATTGTCCACACTTTTTGTTAATAATTTTTCTGTTCGAGAGTGTCAGCGGAGCGGTTATTCTCTTCAAAAGCACTAACACCGCGAAAAAAGCCGCTGAGCGCGGCATCCGTTTGTGGCGGCATTTCTTTTATTTTTTCGGTATTGGATATATTCCAGAATTGTTTACTTTATTTTTTAATATTGCAAATCGGCAGATTTCAAACATATGTTATTTATTTCTGGTACTCATATTCTCCTCTTTGTGGTGTTATTTAGTCGTTTATTGTCTATGCAAGGGTAAACTTGTTAAAAGTAAAAATGGATAAAAAGAAAAAAAAGTCATGTGCTCAGTTCAGGAAGGAATATCGTGAAAAAAAATGATGTTAGCGCAACAGGTAGTAGTTATTTTTAGGTAGTTATTGTTTTAGGTAGTAGTTATTTAAAAATAACGTCCGTGGTGGCACTACCTCGTTGTCTAAAAGGTGCTGTAAAATGCAACATTTGCATGTTTCAGTGCTTGGACAACGTTGACGGAACAACTGGGAAGAAATGGGTTAAACACCGGAAAACCCGGTACTCACGGTACTTTGGTACTTAGGTTTGTGTATGCTTGAGTCGTTTTTTATTTACCGCTATACAGCCTAAGATTCCTAATTAGGTCTTCTACTGCACGCAATTTAACCAATACTATTTAATATACCCTCGTAGCCGAATGGGTTAGGCGCTGGAACCAGAAGCAATAGGACGCTAGGTAAAGGACTTTTTTTAATTATTTTTCAAAAAGTGATGACGTCAAAGATCCTAAAATATACGTAGCCCAAGATTCCTAAATAATGACGTCATGGACCGGAAGTCGGCCTGTCTGCCAGAAGTGACATTATGTCTACTATATATATAATCCGTAGGATATAATATACATATATAATAATCCTTCGTGAGCTGTCATAAAGATAAAAAAAATACACAGCCAAAAATTACAAGATTTTTTCAAAAAAACTGCTGGGTAAGAACATTTTTTTATATTGTCATTATTTTTTCTGTCTGGCCTAAAGTTTCAAATATAGATTTGTTTGTTTATTGTTGTGTGTTTTTTTTTTAATAAAAATGTTTTAAGAAATAGAGCGCCCCTTTAAACGTTGGCCCTCCCCGCCCTGAAAGGTTGACTACGCCACTGGAATTTACTAGAAATAAAAAACGTAGAGGGAACAAGCTCGTTCCGAAATCCGGGCCCTATTCATAATTATAACCTTGCAGTTTTATCTTTCCGTTGATGGGTTTGATAAAACTCATTTTAAATGTAGGTGTAGTAGTACTGCCAAATGGACATCCCGTTCATCTAGTTAATGCATTCCGCGTTCTTAGACTTGCTATTTTTTGGGATTTTTTTTTTGACAACAAAGTTTCTTTAATCAATGCAGTAGTGTGGCTACTTCTTTATCACATTCAAAATATTTTTTTGCTTACCCTAAAGATTTTTAACATGAAGTGGGTAAAGACATGACCTCTTAAAGAGGACGTGTCGGAAATATAAAGCCCAAGATATTTGACCTACATGAAATAAGACCGCAATTTATTATTTTTTAAAATTTGTTACTTTATTATTAATAAAAACGCTTTAAAATATAAAAAAAATACACCTGAAAATTTTACCAGTAAGGAGTTATTAACGATAAAAGTGCATTACAAAATTTGTTAAAAATTGTTGCGGTGTCAAAATAACATTAGTAAAAAATGGTAGGTATCTATCAAAAATGACATATCCTAAAAATTACATTTGTTAAAAATGGCACCTGTCAAAAAGGAATCGGTCAAAAATGGCATCGGTCAAAAGTGATACTCATTGATTACATCTATTAGAAATATAAGAGATAATAGAAATATGCGTGTACTAAAAAAATATTAGGTATTTTTATGGTGTTTCTGACGGCTTCCAATTAGAACAGCACGAAATAACACGCCCTTGTATTCCTTACAGTCCCATTCAAGACCACGTGACACAAAAATGTACTTACTCCGCTTTCATCTCAGATGATATTGGAACATAGTCAATCTTTTAAAACTGAAATATTTTTTAAACTAATTTTTAAATGCAGTTTGTTTTGTTGTTGAATTATTTATTCTCTTATCATAAGACATAACAACGATAACAATAGCTTAGCATGTTTCAGCTCATGATAGTTAGAATCCACTTATGGGCTATTGACTATCGCTCTGAGCAAGGAATAAATTCGTAACAGCAATTTAATGATTGATTATGGTTTATGGGTGCCAAAATTGGGAAAAAAAATTTTTGAGTGAATTAAATTTTTCGGCCCCCTCTTGAGAACGGAGTAAATTTGTCATTTTTTTAAGAATTTTTAAACCTTTTTTTAAAATAAAAAAAAAAGAGTAAATAAAAACAATCAAAACATCGCTTTTTTTTTTTTTTAATTTTTTGTCCCAACTTCTTTAAAACTTTCTGCTTCAAAAAAAAGAAAGCTGACGAAAAAAATTACGCATTTTGAAGAATATGTAGGGCTTGATGGCACCTTTAAATTAAAAAAAAGAACCCCAAAATAAATGAATATATTTAAAAAACAGCTAAAAAAAGAAAGCTGACTTTAAAAAACCTCTAAAATAGCCTTTTAAAGTCTTCATTAAAATTTGACAAAGATATGTTTTTTTTTTTTTTTTACTTTTTAAAATTATATTATCTACAAAAAAAAAAAATTTCTATACTCTTTTAAAATGCATATTTTTTTGAGATAACTTAAATTTTTTTAAAATAATGACAAATTTACCCAGTGGCGTAAAAAAGGTTGCGAGGGGCCCCCTACACCAGTATAATCGAGGGGGGCCCCCAAAAATTACGATGAGTTATAAAATTCCTGGGACATACTTTTTTTTATTTTTTTATGCTTGATTGTTTTCTAAACCAATAATTTAAAAAAATAAAATAAATATTTATTATTACTATTATTTAATTTACAAGTGGTTTTTTCTGGTTTTTTTTTTCCCAAAAATCTGTATTAATTTTTTCTAAATTTTCAGAGGAATTGGGGAATTTTAAACCCTTTTATCTTTCTTAATTACTATAAAAGGCAAAGTTAAAAACAAAACACAAGCTGTTTTTTAATTTTAAGAAACTTGAAGACATACTATAATATTTCATTATTATCAGGTCAGCAAAAATCTTTTATTGAAAAAATTTTTTAATTTCTGTTTAAAAGGGGATACTTTAAAGTGATCAATTGATTACATATTCCCCCCTTAATGGGGGTATTTTCTCGACTAATTTCATGGCTTTTAAAACTATTAGTTCAGAAATAAAGGGACAAAACTGTAAATAAATCTTTTTTTTTTTTCAAGTCTTTCTTGCGAAAAAAAAATTTTTCAACATTAATAGATGGGAAAGGGCTAAAAATTGGTCCTCAAAAAGGGTTTAAAAATGGGTTTCCCGCTTATATCTGCCCCAAAAATGCGATTTCGAGAATTTTTGTTTAAACAAAAAATGGTTTTAATTTTTTTTTAAAAATCGATAGTTTTTTCCGATAACGGGACTTAAAAAAACCCCCCCTTTCAGCTGCAGCTCTACCGCTAAAAATGCCGCTACCTTCATGGATTCACTTATACTCAAAAGCGGACGAATTGTTCCATTACTCGATCAATAATGTACATTTTTTTTAACATTCAAAGTTCATCGGAATGGGGGGAAAAACCCTTTTCCCATCATTGCATATGAGTCAAAAAAAAAATGGCCCCCTTTTGATTTTTTAAATTTAAAAAAAGCGGTCAAAGTTTTTTTTTCAATATTTTGGGGTTCATTTTTATTAAATTTTTTTTGGGGAAAAAAGGTTTTTAAAACATTTCTTTTTTTTAATGACACCTTAAATGTTCCATGATCCCAAAAAAATTTCCTTTCCATCTTTCTTGCGGTTTTTTTAAAAAAAAATTTTTTGCCCATCTGTATTTTTTTTCCGTTTCCGACCCCCCTTTATCCAAAAGTGGAATGTTATGGACTTTTCAGGCCTTTTTGGGGAAAAAATTGGTTTTGCGATAAAAATGGATCATTTTGTAAATTTCAAGATAATCTTTATTTTTTCCAAAAAAAAATTTTCCCCTTCGCATATTTTGGGAGATATTCCGGGGGAAATCATTTTTTTGGGCTTTGGGGAAAAGGATTTTCGGGGGGCCCGGTCGGAATCTTGGGGAAACTTTTTCCGAAAAAATGAAAACTGCAGATTTATTTACAGCTTTGGGGG
This sequence comes from Listronotus oregonensis, assembly GCA_019359885.1. NCBI lineage: Eukaryota > Metazoa > Arthropoda > Insecta > Coleoptera > Curculionidae > Listronotus > Listronotus oregonensis. Next base: position 16,067 of record JAHBCN010019480.1, read on the forward strand.
CTTTCAGGTCTTCAGTTACTGGACTATATGACATTATCGAATTGTTTTAAATTTTTTTCA
>JAHBCN010019481.1:0-15868 GCA_019359885.1 Listronotus oregonensis
TAAAAAAATATATTTTTTTAATCAGATTTTTTTCTTTTCATTTAAAACGTTAAATTTTCAAAATAAGCATTCTAAACCGTTGAAACTTATGGATACATTACTGACACATAAATAAAGAAAAATGTTAGAGAAATATCTTTAAAATAAATCATTTGTGTGCTGTTTTTTTTTGTCAGAATACTCGTAAGTAAATAAATATTTCTTTTTGCTATTACTTGGTTAATTTTTATGCTAATGACTTTAAATCGATTTTATTTTAAAGATTATTTATAGTACTAAAATGTTTGGCATAGTTGTCTGTAAAACATTTTTTATTTATTTATTTATCGTTAAATGCATGTAATTTAATGTCTGCTAGATAAAAAAATATTTTTAACCAGCCGTTTCTCAGCACCTATTGCACATATATGATTAAAAAGAAAAAAATTAATCTTTTTTTTTATAGGCATTATTTTATATTCTAATATTTTTTTTGTAGAATGTAAGTTTTCCAAGTTATTTCAGAAAAACTATTGACACACGTGGTTTTCTTAAATGAAAAAGACCATTTTCAATCAGGAATATTGACTACCGGAAATTGTTTATAACGAACTTTTTGTTTAGAATTTACCCCTTTATCGATTTCCAAAGTTATTTTCAGTGGTGTATTTTTCACCCTCCAGAAGGGGTGGCTTCCACCCCTAGGTGCACACCACGGCACTCTATAAGCTTTGTTTCTTTGCCTATTTTCTACTTACTGTCCAAGTTGCAGGTCGATTGAACCGGTACATTATGATTCCTAGGGAAACCCCTCATTCACTGTACTATAGAGTTAACTATTACTGGGGTCCAAAGACTTGCAATAAATTGGTTTAATTTTTTTTTCGAAAACAAAGCAAGATAAAAAAATCAAGAAACAAAAAAGTTGTATAATATTTAATTTCTTAATTTAAAAACAAAAATGCAACTTGCACAAAAGTCAGTTAAACATTTTTATCACAATTATTTTCGTATAAGGTGTTTCTTGAGACGCCATCGGACTTAATAATTTTAATTAAATTATCTCTAATTAGGCGCTCATGACAAGAATTAACAGTGACAAATTTCAAAAAAAACGGCTACGGAGTATTTAAGATAATTACAAAAAACCTATTTTTTTAACACCCTGTTTTTTAGAAACTATGCATGTTCGGACCCATATTTAAAGAAAGTTTTTTACATTTTAATAAGGAATAACCTCCTAAAATTTAACCGTTATAAAGTTTAGGTTTAATAAGTGTCCGTGCCTTAACCTGCTAAGTGCCTAAGCATTTCTGCTAAGTGAATGCAGACGGTAGTTTGAAAATGTTTGCAACAAATTTTTAATTATCCCTTCGCAAATTCCTGATAGCGAACCCAAACCAACCCCAAGCAAAATATCTTAAACATCCTTTAGCTCGACCCTGTCATACTGAATTACAAAATTTTATCCCACTATATATAATTGAAAAAAAAAACATATTTTCCTAAAACCTTTTTAGTGTAACTTTTAACTAAAACGGGAAAAGGTGACCAATAAATATTTTTTAACAATGACAATTTTAAAGAAAAAATTATTTGGCGTTTCTACAGAATTAATAAAGATATTTATATATATATATATATATATATATATATATATATATATATATATATATATATATATATATATATATATATATATATATATATATATATATATATATATGTATATTATATATATATATATATTGAAAGATAAACATTTAGAACTATTTTAATTATAATAAATATGTCATAGGAATGTTATAATTGGGAATAAAGGTAAAACATACCATATCTAAGGGCTAAAATGAGTCATTAAAAAGTAAATTAAAGTGCAAAAGTCAAATTTCAATATAAATAAGGACTCAATAAAGAATAACACAGTTACAAAACATAAAAGTTATGTATCTTACAAAATACCAAATTTCACCTCGTAAAGCTCTCGTAGAATCCAAAGTTTTTGTCATGGACAATTTTAAAAAGAGAAATAACTCTCAAAACTAAGCATAAAGAAAAGGTCTATTATATAGGATAACTTTGGAGAATAAAATGTACAAGAATGTACTAAGTGTTTTAAAAATAAGGGCCAAAATATAAACAAATAGCAATGTATATGACACAGCCAAATAAGTTGATTGATTTTTGGAATTAAAATTAAGTTAAGCTAGGTATAAATGTACAAATTAGGATAAGAATAGTATTTGTTAATAGTTTAGATAAGGTAACCCCAAGAAAAGGGGGATAAAACAATTATAAACAATTTAAAACCAAGTGAATATAGTGAAGTGACACGTCAGGATAGTGGTCAAAATTGCCTAGTAAAAATAAGTAAAAGATAGCCAAATCCGGCAAGAACTTTAGTGACATGAACATTCTATAGAATGACAAGAAAATTAAACCAGAATATAAACACAGAAACTATAAAAACTTTAAATAATGTGCATATGTATAAAACAAACATTTACCAAGGGTCAAAAATCAAATTTATATGGTTAAATTAGAATTTTAAGATATAGGATTAGTATTAAATAGTGTGTAAAATTAGGCTAATTTAGATTATAGTACATATAAAGTGATCCAAACAAAGATTTATTAGTAAAATAATAATTTATCAAAATTATTTAATCAAAAGTCTATGACACCATGTCATAAAAATTTAAATAATAAGAAAGGGCTTTTGTGGAACAAAGTGAAATGGATATCAATAGATAGAGCATAAAATTATCTTTAATTCAAGGGGGGTAAGAGTATCTCAAAATATACCATAAAATTATAATCAAAGGCAAAAGTAAAAATTATATAATTTTATTGACATAGGTAGCCATTTTGATGATCTAAAAATAGCTCAGGGAATACAAATAATGTAGAATTTACGAGAAAATTTTCAACTGTTTTCCACAACCTATATAAACTCACTACCCCTGAAAACAATGCTTTTGTTAAATTTAGTTGCTAAAGAAACTCTAGCTCCCCAGGTCCATAAAACAATTGAAAACATCATCATAGCCAATACCCAAAAGGGGACGTGCAGATTTATATGAAGTATAACCTTCATAGTTTTTCGTTTTAAAGTAAAGTATAAAGTAAATAAGTGAATTAAATTAAAGTATAATATAAAATAAGAAAGTTTACCTCCAAGAAGCAGCCGTATTGTTCCACACAAAAAGCCCAAATAACATCAAAACAAATAAACACCGGAACAACATCTATTTTTGTAATCACCAAGTGGAAGACGCCGACAAGTGACATTGCAGTAATTGGTACAGCACAACCAGGTCTTGAATATTCAGTAAATCATTGTTTGGATAGATACTTCACACTAGTTAAGCAGAAATTTTATATCCTTTTGTCAACAGTCACGACTGTTGAGACATAAACAAGATCGGATCACAAGGTAACTTAGAATAGAAATTATTAGTGAAATACATTGCCGCTAGGAGTTTTAAGACAGATCCGCATTATAAAAATTTAAATGATTTTGGACATTTCAATAATATAAAATTAAATGGTATAAAATTAGGCAGTAATAGTAAATATAGCGAATTGTTTAACAAAGAAATATAAGATTAAGTTCTAAGTTTTTCTCGAAAACAACAGGATATTATTTGGTCATTTTTTTGTTATTTAAAATTTTATTTATTGTTAAATATAAAGTTAATTTTAAATCAATATATTGACTTTCATTTATATACGTTCATAAGACCTTTATACAATCTGAAGCCACCTGAGAAGGAGTATCCAGCCGGAAAATTAAGAAATAAAAGATAGAATTGTGTTCCACAAATAAAAAAATTTGCGTGGTAAACCGCGCAAAGGCCAGTTTTGTGTTGAGTCATTAACTTCACCAAAAGTATAAATATATTTAAACTAATTATTAATTTTAATAATATATAAAAAAAAAAAACACAAAGCTAGCCTACACACGATCGACAACGACGTCGAGAAAAAGCGCGTACCGTCGCAATAATGGCGCCCAACGTGGGGCACAATTAATTTTAGAGATCAACGTGAGCACAGTTAATTTTACATACCAAAGTAGGCACAGTTAATAGTTAATTTTAGATACCAGGAGTAGGCACATTTAAATTTTGGATAAATAAAAGGGGGGAAAAGTCAATTTTAAATAATAAAAATAACAGAATCATTTGTTAATATATTAATTTGTTTAAGTAGAATTTTAATTTTTTTAATTTTCGAAATTCAGAATAAGACAAAGTTTTTTGTTTTTTGACAAAATGGTGAAGGCAATTTAAAATAAAATTTAAAAACAGTATATAGGTATACGATAAAGGCAAACGTATATAAATATAAAGAGTAAATAAAAGGCATATCTTTAGTTGTAAGATTTATTGTACAGGGAACAGATATTGTCTTATATACAGGATTGTCCAAAAATATTGGTAAGGTGTATAATAAAACAAAATCAGTCAACAAAGGTATAGTATACATTTATAACATCAATTGTGAAATTTGCATAATAACATATAATTGAGATATATAATAAAGAACAACTGTGTTTTCTTTTAAATATTGTTGATATATAAACCTGTTTATTTGTCATACTAACATAAAATACAGACTTCAATCATCCTTACTCTATAGGAGATTGGTCATAAATAAATAAAACTAACAAAAATAAAATTTATAAACAAATTCATATAAATTTTATACAAAATAAAATATATTTAAAATCAAAATGGATGAACAGACACTCTTAAGGTCTGGCAAGACCATTCCAAAAAGGCGACTTCCTAAAAGGGAAGAAAACGAAAGTTTTTCGTCAGAATCAGATTTATCTGATAGCCGTGACAATAATGTACATGATGTAGGGGATGAATACAGCCCCAGGGACCAACCACAAAACAATGAGCAGGTGGTGAACGTCATTTCACAGCATGTAATTCCCGGCACCAGCACTCAGGCACCAGATCCGCTGATGGCAGTCATGAATATGTTACAGCAAATGAACACCACTATGCAGGATAACGCCAGTGACCTAAAAGATAAAATAGATTTATTAGATAATAAATTAGAAGACACAAAGCAAGAAATAAATAAAAAAATAGAGAGAGTCCAAGAAGTCCTCGAGAAGAAAATCCAAGATACACAAAATAAAATGGAAAATCAAATAGAACAATATAAAAATGAACTGTGGGACAAAATAGAAGACGAAAGGACAATTACGGACACACAAATTAGGAACATAGAGGATAGAGTGGATAAAAAAATAGAAAATATCGAAATACAGGTACAGGACAACAACGAAAAGGTTGAAAACATACACCGCCGATGGGATGATGTCATCCACAATTATGATTATATGATCCAGGAAAAATTAACAACAACAGCAAACCAATTACAAAATAAAATACAAGAGAATGTGGTAAAGAGAATTGATGAGATAGAAGCAAGATCACAGATACAAGAAGATATAAGACCAAATTTAAATACAGGGTGTTACTTAATGGTATGTCATAATTTGAAGGAGGCATTCCTGGATCGATTTTAAGTCTAAAAAGTTCATATAAACGTGGCCCTAAAATGCTTAGTTATTAAGATACAGGGTGTTAAAGTTTTATTTTATTTTCACTTTTTAATACATTTTTTCAAAGACGTTTGAAGGTATTGAACTGAATTTTGGCACAGGATATTATGGCATAAAAACACACTTTTCAGATGTTCATTTAATTTTTTTTGCAACCAGTGGCGTAGCTATGACGAATTTTCAAAACAATTTTACAAAAAAAAAATACTACGCCATTGACTTGGGAAAAAATTATGGTTTTAATAATTATCAATCAATTATAAACAAAAATCCCTCTTTCATTTTTGCCGTAAACTTACCGTTTGGGACAAATCGTTAATTAAAAAAATGTCTTATGTACCCAAATTGCATCTTGAAAAATTATTATTGAAATAAATCAAGTTAGCTTTGCTCGTTGCCAGCGATTGTTGTTTTGTTGTTGTAAACATTATGACACTGACGTTAATTCTTGACAGTTTGTATTTATTTCTCCTTCGATCTTAAAACGTGCATTTTGCTAGTTAAAAAAATGGTAAATTATTCTAATTTGGAAATGACACAAATGCATTTCCTTTATGGTCTAGCTAATGGTAATGCTGTGGAGGCGCGGCGTTTGTATCAAGAAAGGTATCCTAATCGCGCTCTCCCAGATAGACGAACATTTATAAACATTCATCGTCGTCTGATTGAATCTGGCAGTTTTAAAGCTAATATTTCCGAGGGAAGGCCCCGTACAGTTAGAACACCGGCAGTGGAGGAGGCTGTCCCTGCATGCAGTCGAAGAGGATCCAACCACAAGTACGCGAAAAATAGGTATGGCATTAAACATCTGCTACAAGACGGTATGGGAGATTTTAAGAGATTCTTTGTTATATCCTTTTCACATACAAAGGGTTCAGGCATTGCTTCCTAGAGATTATGAACCACGTACGCAATTTTGTAGATGGTATCTCCAAAAAGTAACAGAAAATCCTCATTTTGATGCCAAAATATTGTTTACGGACGAAGCAAATTTTTCAAGAAATGCAATAACCAATTTCCATAACAATCATTACTGGGCCCAGGAAAACCCTCATGCGATTACAGAGACACATTTTCAGGAACAATTTTCACTGAACGTTTGGATCGGTATCGTATCCGACCATTTAATTGGACCATTTTTTTACCAGGACGCCTTAACGGACAGGATTATTGTAATTTTCTCCAAAATGATTTGCCTTTGCTTCTTGAAAATGTTCCTCTTCAGTTACGGCAACAACTTTGGTTTATGCATGATGGCGCTCCCGCCCACTTTAGCATATTGGCTCGTGAGCATTTAAATAGAGCCTACCAAAATCATTGGATAGGCCGTGGAGGACCACAATTTTGGCCACCTAGATCGCCTGACCTGAACAGCCTAGATTTTTATTTGTGGGGACACCTAAAAACATTAGTTTATCATACACCAATTGTGACATTAGAAGAACTCAGAAATAGAATTATTGACGGATGTGAAACTATCCGAAACACGCATGGAATTTTTGAAAGGGTTCGTAATTCAATGAGAAGAAGAGCAGAAGCCTGCATAGAGGCGAGAGGTGGTCATTTCCAACATTTTTTGTAAATTATGTATGTATTGTATTTAATTGTTATTGCTTTTTGTTCACTAGTTTGTAAGAAAATAGCTTAAAAATAAATATTTGAAAAATGTATTTAAAATTGAAAATAAAAGTTTAACACAATCAAGAATGATAATTAACGTCAGTGTCATAATGTTTACAACAACAAAACAACAATCGCTGGCAACGAGCAAAGCTAACTTGATTTATTTCAATAATAATTTTTCAAGATGCAATTTGGGTACATAAGACATTTTTTTAATTAACGATTTGTCCCAAACGGTAAGTTTTACGGCAAAAATGAAAGAGGAATTTTTTGTTTATAATTGATTGATAATTATTATAAAACCATAATTTTTTCCCAAGTCAATGGCGTAGTATTTTTTTGTAAAATTGTTTTGAAAATTCGTCATAGCTACGCCACTGGTTGCAAAAAAATTAAATGAACATCTGAAAAGTGTGTTTTATGCCATAATATCCTGTGCCAAAATTCAGTTCAATATCTCAAACCGTCTTTGAAAAATGTATTAAAAAGTAGAAAATAAAATAAAACTTTAACACCCTGTATCTTAATAACTAAGCATTTTAGGGCCCACGTTTATATGAACTTTTCGACTTAAAATCGATCCAGGAATGCCTCCTTCAAATTATGACATACCATTAAGTAACACCCTGTATAGTGAAAATATTTTATTGTGTAAATAAAAACCTAGATTATTAATATAAGCCAAAATAGTTTTATTGTAATATTTTAAGATAACATACATTATAATAGTTTAAGCCTCTTGATTTTTGCAAACTTGCAGGTGCAACAAATTTACATGTAATATTTTAATTTAAGATTTTCCCAAAATTTGGAAGTTATGGTTAAAAAATGGTTGAGTGTACTTTAAATGAACAATTGGTCAAACCAGATACATTTGTTAAAAACGGTTCCTGGATAGTGAACATATAGGACTGGAAAGATTTTTAAGACAAAATGTTATACCTTTGCTTTTTATTGGCATTTCTACCCAAGTACCCACCAATTATCAACAATTCCATGGCGAAACACCCTACCAAAACTATTCAAGGGGAAAGAACAAGAAATAAGTTAACCAAGTTGATTCAATTTAATTGTCAATAAAACATATTAATACAAATATATTGTTTTATTGTTAACCCGAACGGTTTAAGCCTTTTTGTTGTCAAACTAACCTACCGGATTAAGTGTAAAAATACCACTTTTCTATTTCTCAAAGGGAAAATGTGAACTTGCCCATGATTGTTTCTATATAACTCTATTATTACGGTATCTTAGCATTGGCAATTGTCACACATTAATCATTCAAATTGTCTCTTTAAACTATGAAATAATTTGTTCAATTAGAATTGTGCTTCTGCTCTACGGTATTTAAACATCGATAAAAATTCTCTTTAAATTATACAATACAATAAGATTAGTTTAACAGGAAACAGAAATTTATGATTGCAATTTTACAATAATTGTCAAAAAAACCTATTCTCCACACAAAATGATTTTAAAAAATTTGGAGAAATAAGCTCCAAAGGCAAGGACTATGTCTGGTTGTATTCTGAAAAACTAAAAAAAAACAGGGTATAGGTATTGAAAAAAAAGTCTCATAAGAAAAAGACATGTGAATGGCAACCGACCTGAGCATTGTTTAAAAAGGTATAACCCTAAACAAAACAAGTGGCATAAGTTAAAAGGTTAGTATTATCATAGTGCATATAAAAATTAATATATAGCATGTATTTTTTTTTAATATATAGGACCTTCCTTTTATAATTTTCATATTAAGAAAAAAACTCACACTTATGATCACCGGGTTAAGAATGTATAAGATTATAAATATTTTTAAACCACCATTTTATAAAATAAAGGATTTCCATTGGGCCAACTACAAGGGATTAGCCAGTGTCATTTCTTAAAGTAAATTTACTTCTTAATGCAAAAACATTTGACATAAAAATACAGTGTAGTAAATAAAACATTCTTTTTTGATTAATTTTTTTTAAAAAAGCCCCCTTTTCCATATTGCATGTTCTCCGGGAAATTCAACCTTTATTATATACATTGTTTGCTATATTTTCTTATTGTAACTTAAGGTCTGGTTGGATAAGCAACTTTAATAGTTGTAAGCAAGATGGGAAAAGGGCAACCACCATGTGTTTCTACAGAAGCAATCCTCTGGAAATGCATAGAAAGTGTAGGCTAAAATACTCCCAATGAATAATGGCAAACTAAATTATCCAAACAGTCACTTTGTTAAAGACTCGACAAAAAGATTTGACCTTCTCCAAAGCCCCAAGAGAAAAAAAAAAGAACAAGCCAACAAAGCCCAGTCTTTTATTTTTGTTCCAATTTTCTGTTCTGTGAACTACCAGCTAATATAAATAATAATAATAAAATGATAAATAAATGATCTTTATGTAACTTTGGATTATAAAAATAAACCCCTTAACTTGTGCTCCAAAAAAGAAAAACTGAAAAAATTTAAATATTGCCACGTTTTTCTTTTTGACGTTTTCTTTTGAAAACAGAAATAAAAAGTAAGGCAATTAACTTTTTTACACTTTCTTCTTTGATTAATAAAAGTATGCGTTCAAAATTGACAATCCTGTTTACACAGATTGTTTATTATAAAAAGAGCAGAAAGTATTGAAGCCAATGTGGGTGGACACGCTGTAGCAGACGGCTACTATACGATACTATACTTGAACGGTACGCGCACGGAATAAAATAATAAATAACTCAATTATTTAGAGAAAATTTAAAGGCAGAATTTTTTATCGTGCACTTATTAAAGTACTTTATGTAAATATATATTGATAAAAAAGTCAGAATGTGATCTTTGGGCTGTAATAATTGTAAAGCTCAAAATATTTGAGGGAAGAGAAAGTAATCATCAAAAAAAAGGTCGAGTTTTTATTGGGACAAGAATTTCTTCGATTTTCCGAAAACTAAAAAATTTGGAAAAAAAGAGTGTTATCGAGAAGGGGGCAATCTAAGCTTTTAAATGATGTGTATTGTTAGAAGATATGCTCCTTAAATATATATTAATTAGCGATAAACCTGAGCATTTTTAAAAACTCCGGAAATCTAAAAGAACCGCCCTAAGAAAAACACGTTGTTTATAAAATACATGAAAATATTTATTGAGTCTTTCGGAACGTATTCAACACCTTCCAAAGCCCCATTATCCAAAAGGATTCGGTAAAATTACTTTATAAAAAAACTATCGAGCAAAAACTAACTTTGGCTCCAGTTTTTAATATTCTAAAGAAAACAAAAAAGAAACAGTAACAAGATATTATTGCTACAAGTTCCTTCTTTAATGTAAACTTTGAATTATGCAAAAATATGCATTTTTACGTGATTTATTTAAAATTAGTCAGTTTGGAAGTGTAAGTAGTTTAAAGCATCTTCGAGATACGTGTCGATGCAAAAAATACCGTCGCATTTTATGGCCGATTATTAAAAACTATCAAATTTTTTACAAAAAGTAATAGGTATCATTTTTGCAATCAATAACCGTTTTCATTTTCGTCCAAACACGAATTGCGTAAGTATTACATTTGGGGGAGATATCGACCAAATTAGTTGAAAAACGGATTTCCGGGCTCTTGAGGGCCATTTTCAGGCCCTTGCGGACATTTTTTTATAAAGCGCACCGTACTGCGAACATAGGAGGCTCCTGGACGATTCGGATGAACCCAATTCTAAAATACCAATAATAATTTTGTGGCTTGCATTTCAATTTCCGTCTCGTTTCCTTAGTTGGCTTATTTTTGGCTGGGACTGTGGGGAATGCGGTGATAAATTCGGAAGAATTATCTGCCCAGTTTAGCTGTGTACTACGTTTTTATTTTCAGTTAGAGGATGCAGTGTTTGTAGGCAGGTACCAAGAGCCTAGCTATCGTCAACCGACTTCGGATCTGATTTTTTTATAAGCCATAAATTTAAAATTAGTTGTTTACGAGACCGCAACGTTTGCTGCAGTCTTAAAACCACTCAGTTTTTCCTAATAAAATAATTTTTTTCTAATAAATAATGAAACGTAGAAGATATTCTTAAGAAAATAATTTAATGCATTCATAAAATATACAAAAAACTCTTTCAAGTTATCAAAGATGCTCAAATAAACCACCCTTGAGCCACAAAATTACCAAGATTGTCATAAAATCGCCTTCTGACATTTGTTAGAATGTTAAGGGTAATAATCCTAAAAGAATTCTCAATTTGTAATTGTAATTTGTAGATTATTAGCCCTATTCTCCTGGAAACCATAAATTTCTGATTTTACTAACTCCAGAGAAAAAATCGTTGGTGAGACCAAGAAGTGGAAATGTCGATTTATCAGTAAAAATGTTGTTTTTTATAAAACTTGCATTGTTATTTTATTTTCCACAGCAGTTTTAAAAAATTGCATTTTGTCTAAAATGATCAGGGTTAATTTCGTGGGTTTTTCTTACTTTGTGTGAGTATAAATTTTTCTGCACTCTTCCCACTGATCTTTTGCAATAAATCAACCTGTTCTGCAATTGTATTAATGGAAACTGTAGATTTTTAACACTGTCACTACCATAATTTCTTTCTATTTCCTTTCTGGTTTTTTGTTCTGAGGCACTATCATATGAGAAAGTTTTCTTGGATTTAAACAACCAAATGTCAGAAAGTTTTTAACGACTCGGTAAATAGCGGGAATCGTGAGTTCGCCCAGTTGGGAGAATAAAATTAATAAAAAATTCCCTAATTCCCCAATAGGATTTCCATATACCCATTCAGTAATTTTAATTTTCTTTCAGTTCGTAAACATCCATTACTGAATAATTATTATTTTATTAAAAAACTTTTTGTCGCAAATATCTGACACAGTATAATCATTGCTGTCGAGCGTCTGATACCAAAGAATCATTTCGTGAAATAAAACGTAATGAGAATTGTTTGCTGGAAGATTATTGATCGATAAGCACGCGTATCGTTCTTTAGGTACATCCAAAATCGCCTGATTGGTCCTATGTTCGCAGTTCTCGCGTATATGATATTTTCAGAGGTTATTGCATACATTAATACCTGCAAATTTAAAAAAAAAAGTTGTGGCGGCTCAACCTAATCTTCAGGTTTGAGATTTCTTTGGACTTTATTTACTGAACTATATCCGCAAACATTGTAAATTTTTCTCTTAAACAAAGTAAAGCTAAAGAATTTATATATAATAAAAATATAAAATGTCCAGAAACAGAACCCCGTGAAACTTCACCATTTTATTTTCTATTTTCTAACATAACAATATTTAAACGTATAATTTGTGATCTTTTAAAAGATATGATTTAAACCAATTTAAAGAGACACTACGAAACCCATAAATCACAAGTTTTTAACAGAATAGAATGATTTACACACTCAAAAGCTTTAGCATAATTTCGAAGAAGAGCATATTGATAAGAAAATATTGCTTCATTTGTATTTTTTTTTTTTTTGAAATCCACATTAATATAAAATTTAAAATTTTATGTTTATTATTTTAGAAAAAGTTGATGATAAACTTACTGGTCTAAAATTAGAAGATGTATCAAAATCTTGACCTTTATGAATTTAAATAATCACAGCAGCTTTTAAACATTTAGGAATTCGCTTTTTAAAAAAGATACATTTATTGTATTAGCTAAAGCTTTTTTAACGCTGAAAAAGTTAATAAAATATTTTAATTGATAGATTATCTCAGCCTGAAGCTGACTTATTTTTAATTTCTTTGGATGTGCTTGGAATTTCTTTTCCATTTATTGAACTTAAGCAAAATGATTTATTAATAACAATGTTATCCATATAATTAAATAAATTAATATAACAAATATCTTTAGATATATTTAAAGCTACAGAAATAGTTATTTACCTAACAAGTGCGGAAAGTGATACTTTTCCGCACGCGACGGCAGTTACACGAACGACGCGAAGCGGAGTTTGGGTAAGCCGTCAAGGGTGGAAAAGACACTTTTCGTACGTGTTAGGTACAACATTTTTCTACGAGTGTGTGGAAAAAGTCAAACTAAACAACCATTAGATAATATTTATTTTTATTTTTACCATTACTACTTATTATTATTAACAACATTAATCGTAAAAGAACAGTTGGTAGCATTTTGCAAATGAATCGCAGAGGCAAGTTGTTGTGGGTAAGTTGCGGAGTTGGAGATTGCCGTTGAGGGGCAATTGAACCGGTCTTCGTTACAGGTAACAGAGACACATTTTTGCTTGCTAGAAGACGGTACAATGGGCCTTGAGTGTTTTGCTGTGTTCAAAGGTAGATGAATTTTGGGATAATATTTTGTTTGATAAGTCCTTCTTGAAAATTGTAGAGCTTTCTAGGTAGCCTTCTGCAACAGATGATGACTTACCCAAACCCCCAAGTCTTTTAATATTCGTTAGGCCTTCACCAGAATTAGCTAACATTGTAGCTGAGGAACGGCGAAAGCTATGTTCCGTGTAAAGTTCTGGGTTTGGAAGACGTAAATAGGCAGCTATTTCAGAGGGCATCTTGCCAAAGTATTTATTCCTATGCACTGGACAGTACAAGCCAATTTTTGTAATTAACAAAAAATCTTCTGTTTCGGGCTTTCGTAAACTGGAATACTTTCTATACAAAGCTAGATATTTTCCATTTTCAATTTCCTCGGAAATGACAAAACTTCGGCTAGAATGGTTTTTGGAGTCTGGAATATTTACAATTAAAAAGTTCCCCTTATCGTCAATATCATCAATGCTAATTTTCATCAATTATTCTCGACGACACGCACCAGTTAGTCCGAAAATTGTAGCTACCTTCATCGCTACATCATTTAGAGCATCATTAATAAATTTTGCTATTTCATCTTTCGAAAAAATTTTGGCCTTCTTGGGTTTAAATCCCACATTTTGCTTCTTCAAAAATGATGTAACTTTGAAATATTTGCTTAAATCCATGTTCTTTTCGATCTTAATGACACTTTTTAACATGGAATACCTTGACCATAAGGTATTGGGTTTACATGTTTTAGCAAGTTCCGCGAAATATGCCATAAAAATTCTCTTTCATAATTTTGTTTTTCTCGCCACAACTTGTAAATGCTGTATATTCTTTCTCGTACCTGTGCCTCGACTTGGACGGCACAAATCTAAATTTGCTATTTCGGCTGCTTTGAGAATGGTTCAGGTAATTCCTCGTCAGAAGACTCTATGGAAACGTTTTTTATTCAAAATCGACGATACTGATCAGAATTTACTAAAGACACTTTTAATTATCATTGAGTTTTAATGACTTTGATCTTATATATATGGACACCGGCACCGGTCAAAACTAAAAATCTGACAAGCAAGTTTAATATATACCAGGATGTTTAAAACAAGTTTTTAAAACAATATTAATTTTTAGGGAATATTTCGTTGATTTTACACCTAATTTGTACAAATAAAAGAATACTATGCCAATAATAGAATTATACCAAGTCAAACTTCAGAATTAAAAACATTTTAAGTACCTGTTTAAGTGGGAAATTTGCAAGGGTTTACTTTTTCGCACTAGTGCGGAAAAGTGACACTTTCCAAACTAAATTGCGTGCGGAAAAGTGCTGCTTTCCACACGCTAGTGGAAAAAATATATTATATAATATAAAATAATAATAATAAAATTTTTAAAATCTGCAAATGAATCATAACAACACTTTTAATTTCCAGGTCTTCCACTTTTTACTCAACCCAAGTTTCCAGGATCGTCAAAAACCGAAAAATGAACAAGCATAACTAGACATGACCGCCCCTGCTCGATATTAACACGATGCTACGTTCAAGAGACACATCAACCATGATTATCTTTAGCCAATCTAGTGATGATACGGAAATCGTTTTTACTTTGGAATCCCTCACGCAAGCCGGAATCATCTTCATTATGGCCCTGGCCATAATCATCACGAATGTGCTTATTATTGCGACGTTTCTGAATTTTAGAGGTATGTATGGTCTTTTTTTAAGTAAAGTATACAACTCACTAATGGTTTTACTATTACTTATCGTTGCGATCATTATCAACCAATACCATTGGGTAACTTGGTCTTAAAATCAAATAATCTTTCGAAAAAAGTTATTTTCAATACAGTTCTTGCTATACCAAATTGGACAATTAAGAGTTTAAAATGTTTCCATAAAAAATAATATTATTTGGTGGAAAGCATTTTAAAGAACATGGTGCCATGACCAATTTTCTAAATAAAACTTTTTTGTAGTCCTTTTTTTTAAATATACGAAATTTTTTAGCACATCATATACTTAGGCCCATTTACTAGTTTTTAAAATAAAACAGGTGAGCATATTAAAGATGAGGTTTTTTACAATATAAAATGCCGCCAAATCAGGTGGAGCTTAAGAATTTTTATACTCAAGTCTAAAGTCCACAGTACAGGCCCCTGCAAGGATTGATTACCACATACTTTATAATTCGTGAGGAACTTCGTTTCGACGATCTACCACATTTTCCTTCGACTTTTCTCGATTCCTCCGCTTTTCGCTCGAAAAAACCCCATATTATGGCGATTTCCCAAGGTTCTAAAAAGTCACACCACAACTTTTTTTTTGCTAAAGTTACTGCAAATTTTGTTGAAAATGTTAATTTAAACTTGTCCGACAAAAATTTTATTTTTCATTCTCCCCTTTAAAAGCCCCAAAGAAAATTAAAAACAAATGGTAATTTTT
>JAHBCN010019482.1:0-15969 GCA_019359885.1 Listronotus oregonensis
CCCTCCAAAAAATTTTGGGACTTCGAATAATGTCGCTTCTTATTCAGGTTTATATTCTTTGGTTACAGCTATGGAAAGCCACAAATTTTTGTACGGTTCCCAACTGATGCGTTGTAGTTAATAATAAAAAAAATTGCGAATACGACTGAACATGACTCTTGTGGCTTATCTAAAATTAACTTTTTGTTTCATCTATGTAACAGAATCATAATTAAAAAAAAATCACTATAATTATTTATTTTCGGATTAAAAAAATCTGAACAAAAATGTATTGCATTAATCTAAAAGTCAGTAAGTATGATTACAACATAAACATATTCCTTGGAGCATATACCTTCTAGAGGCACTCTTGCCGCTTGGAAAACGATCATTTGTGCAAGAAAGAAAGAATAGCGGTATAACCTTTTTCTCCCTCCAACTGATCAATGGTCGGTGAAAAGAATATATACCCCGCTCTGCGTGCTGATTTGTCGGTCTCTCCGCGTCGATCTATCGCCACATGGTTGAGCCACGGAGAAAGGTTTATCCTATGATTCTTTTTCTTTTCGCACCGCCAAACGGCAAGGCTGCCTTAGTAAATAAATGCTCGTTTTGTAAAATACATTTAAGATGTTTAGAAATCCTTTTATCGCTATCGAAAACATAAGTGTAAGCAGGAAAAGAGTTAATGTTATTTGTATAAACATTTTTTTACCCTTTTGTTTATAAGGCTGTTTCAAACTCGCAAAAAACCGTTTATTGCATCCCTTTACTGATCCCCAAGCCAAGCAAAACCCTTTAAATATATAGAAAGCGTTCAAACTTCGTCGTTTTTGAACTGACATAAAACCGTGTAAAGTCGACAGTTACGCGTTTAATAAATTCTAACAGTTTCCAAATCATTTTAAGGCGGTACAAAAACTGGGTCTTGAAATTAACCCTATCTTTTATTAGCCCCTATTTTTTCTATTTATATTTTGCAATATTAATTTTGTTAACTCATGGTTTATATTACTACCTAACATAATTTATATATGTATAGAAATGCAAAATAAAAGAATTTAGTATCTAAACATATAAAAAATATATTTTATAAATATAAATTAATTAATGCCATACAAATTTATAAGTCCGGAACTGGTCCTGCTTTTTAAATACGCATGCTTAATGACACCATCGTTTGTTTAGTGCGCGAGGTCGTAAACTTGCCATAAATGCGATTAGTCATTATATATCTAAAGTTAGGTTATCTATGGTCTCTGCTTAATAATTTTAAGTTACTTAACCCAAAATGCTTTGTTTAAATTGAAAAAAATAATAAATAAAAGTAAAAATTACATATTTAATAAAATAAAGTCTTATCCTAGAATTTTTAGTGTTTTTATTACTTGCCAATATAAAAATTAGCAAACAATTCAAGAAAATTATATTTTTTTAACAGCAAGTGACTTGTGAGAACAAAATATAATAATAAATAGAGTTTAAGTTATCCAAAATCAAAATATTTTTCTATAATTGTTTACTTTTAATGATGGTTAGTTAGAAATCAATTCTAAAAACCTAATAAATGAATAAAGGATACTAAATTAATCTTTTTATCTAAAAAAATTGATTAAAATACATATAATTTTATTAAAAAGAATCTAACTTTTGCTTTTCCGATTATATTTATTAAGAAAATAAAACAAATTGTTTAAAACAAAAAAAAAATGCAAAAATTACATAAATAAAACCTTATTTTTCCCCTTTTGTACAGAAATTTTTGGTTAAAATCAAGTTATTCTTTATTTTTCGTCTTATTAAAAATATCTATATACCTTTTTATCTAGACAAGTTACTACAACTGACCACAACTAACCACAATAGGCAAATAATCCACTAAAATTATTATTTTATATTCACATCTATTCTGTGGAACAAAAACAATAAGAGATAGACTTTATTAGCCCAAATCAATTATTTTTAAAAGTTTCACTTTAGAAGAGAGTTAGTTTTAAATATCCTTCATAATACAAAATTATTAAACAAATCAAATCTTATAAATTAATTAGGTATACTTTTTTAAAATTTACCGTAGTATCTTCAACAAATTACGAAATAAGATCAGAAAGGCAAAAATTAACTTTTTTTTAATAAATTTTTAAGTTTTCTTGACCTAAATGAAAAATGTTAGAATTTTTTTCTAAAAATAGTAAATGGAAATGGGGCATGAGAAGTTAAAAAATATATTCAAGCAAATAGTCAGTCTCTGCTTAATAATTTTAAGTTACTTAATCCAAAATGCTTTGTTTAAATTGAAAAAAATAATAAATTAAAAAAAAATTACTTATTTAAAAAATTAAAGTCTTATCCTAGAATTTTTAGTGTTTTTATTACTTGCCAATATAAAAATTAGAAACAATTCAAGAAAATTATAATTTTTTAACAAAGTGATTGTGAGAACAAAAAATAATAATAGAGTTTAAGTTATCCAAAATCAAAATATTCTTCTAAAATTGTTTTTTTTAATGATGGTTAGTTAGAAACAATTCTAAAAACCTAATAAATGAAAAAGGATAACTAAATTAATTTTTTATCTAAAAAATTGATTAAATACTTATAATTTTATTAAAAAAATCTAGTTTTTGCTTTCCGATTATATTTCTTAGGAAAATAAAACAAATTGTTTAAAAAAAAAAAATGCAAAAAATTATCATGAATAAAACCTTATTTTTCCACTTTTGTAAGAAATGGTTAAAATCAAATTATTCTTTTTTATTTTTCGTCTTATTAAATATATTTATATACCTTTTTTCTAGACAGTTCACAACTGACCAAAACTAACCACAATAGGAAATAATCCACTAAAATTATTATTTTATATTCACACTATTTCTGGGAAAAAAACAATAAGAGATAGACTTTAGGTTAGCAAATCAATTATTTTTTAAAAGTTTCACTTTAGAAGAGAGTTTGTTTTAAATATCCTTCATAATACAAAAATTATTAAACAATTCTTTAAATTTTATAAATTAATTTGGTATACTTTTTAAAATTTACCAAGATCTCTAACAAATTACATTATAAGATCAGAAAGGCAAAAATTACTTTTTAAACTACATTTTTTTTCTTGACCAAAGAAAAATGTTAGAATTTTTTTCTAAAAATAGTAATGGAAATGGGGCATGAGAAGAAAAGATATATTCAAGGAAATAGTCAGTCTCTGCTTAATAATTTTAAGTTACTTAACCCAAAATGCTTGTTTAAATTAAAAAAAATAATAATTAAAAAAAAGTTACTTATTTAAAAAATTAAAGTCTTATCCTAGAATTTTTAGGTTTTTATTACTTGCCAATATAAAAATTAGAAACAATTCAAGAAAATTATAATTTTTTACAGCAAGGACTTTGGGAACAAAAAATAATAATAAATAGAGTTTAAGTTATCCAAAAATCAAAATATTTTTCAAAATTGTTTACTTTTAATGATTGTATTAGAAATCAATTCTAAAAACCTAATAAATGAAATAAAGGATACTAAATTAATCTTTTATTAAAAAAAATTGATTAAAATACTTATAATTTTATTAAAAAAATTAATTTTGCTTTTCGATTATATTTATTAAGAAAATAAAACAAATTGTTTAAAACAAAAAAAAAAATGCAAAAATTACATGAATAAAACCTTATTTTTCCCTTTTTGTACAGAAATTTTTGGTTAAAATCAAGTAATTCTTTATTTTTCGTCTTATTAAAAATATCTATATACCTTTTTATCTAGACAAGTTACTACAACTGACCAAAACTAACCACAATAGGCAAATAATCCACTAAAATTATTATTTTATATTCACATCTATTTCGTGGGAACAAAAAACAATAAGAGATAGACTTTAGCTTAGCCCAAATCAATTATTTTTTTAAAAAGTTTCACTTTAGAAGAGAGTTAGTTTTAAATATCCTTCATAATACAAAAATTATTAAACAATTCTTAAAATCTTATAAATTAATCAGGTATACTTTTTAAAATTTACCGTAGTATCTCTAACAAATTACGAAATAAGATCAGAAAGGCAAAAATTAACTTTTTTTAATAAATTTTTAAGTTTTCTTGACCTAAATGAAAAATGTTAGAATTTTTTTTTTTAAATAGTAATTGGAAATGGGGCATGAGAAGTTAAAAGATATATTCAACGAAATAGTCAGTCTCTGCCACTGACCTCAATATGGACCGGTAAAGGGTATCAGATGCGCGGTTCAAAAGTGAGATTTTATGGGCGAAAAAATGTGTCCGTGCGCCGTGGCTCTAGTCATCTCTTGGGGTCCTAAATAATGCGCAGAACGGACTAGCAGATCGATTTTATTTACAAATTCGTCGCCGGCCAGTTCCGTACTTCGTCAATTGATGACTTAAACAAAATATATATTACACTGGTTAAAAAACCATGATTACTGGTTTTCGAACCAGTGAAACACATTGGTTTGTTTAGATGTTATTCTTAATCAAAAATACATATTATCCATTGTCAGCTCCTTAAATTTCTCTAGTTCTTCTGAATGTTACAGCCAAAGAATATAAACCTCAATAAGAAGCGACATAAAGTTCCCAATAGCATTGGTTATATTATGGGAAACAAATTTCTGACGTCACGTGTAGACGGAATGACACTTAAACAGCTTGGGGGTACACTGAGAGAAATATCAACGGTAAAAATTCAGTTTTACACGGGAAAAAATTTATATGTATAACTATACATTGCAGTCCTGGAAAATCGTCCCTTTCAAGGAGTTTTTTTTGCAGTCTTTTTAGGGTTGGTTATTCTTAAAAAATATTAGATTATTTTTGGGAAAAATTAGTTTTGGGCAAAGCGATGTTTACAGGGTATTAAAAGTTGCAATTTTTCTTAAAAAAATTAATATTATGTAATTTTTGTGTGGACAGATGTAAAATCATTATAAGAAATCTTTATTTCAAAATTGTAATAAAACAATAAGAAGATAAGTGTTAATATATGGTTTTTGAGGTCTTCGAGTACCTATGTAGAATTAAATTTTGTAATCCATTTTACGTCTAACTAATTTGACTGTATAACTTTTTGGAAAAAAACGAATAGTATACAGTTTTTTGCTTCCGCTAATTACTCTTGATGTACATCTCCCATTCCAAAGTAAAAAAGAGAAAAAAGTTTTAAGGTATGTGATTCTATGGGTTACTGGGGTCAAAAATTTAGTGGGGGATGTTTTTTTTTGTAAAACACCTTAATACTTACCTTTACTATAAATGTATATCCTTTCATTTTTACTGTAAAAAAAAACACTACAATGTACTTTAATTTTTTTATTACATAAACATATAATTTAGCATTTCCTATATTGGTAGCAACAACAAAATTTCTTAGTAAGAATATATTAATATACAATGTACAGCATGCTTTAATAAAAAGAGGGTTCCCCATTAAATTAATTTAAATTGAAAGTAGGTTTATGATTTGGAAAAAAATCTCAGTAGATATTTTGTAAAGAATAGAGTGGAAGAACTTGATAAAGGTGGCTCGAAACATCACTAAAATAAACAATTTTAGTTTTTAAAGGCTAAATGCCAAGGCTAGAGCTTAAATGTTCAAGGTGAGATGAAAAATAGTGACTTTTTAAAAAAAAGTAGGCAAACAGTTTATTGAAATGACAAAAACTGAAAGTTACATTGACTTGTTACCGTGACTATAAATTGATTATATGTGCGATATAATTTTTAGTTTTCTTATATTTTGACTGGTACTTTAGATCACGATTGATAGATTTCATCGTATAAAATATTTTAAGCCTAATAAATTATTTTATAATGTACATTTTTGGAAAATCATTGCATGGATGGGTAAATTCTATTCTTTCCATTTCATTGAAGAGTTTATGTAAAACTTCCTGTTTTATACAAATATCTTCAAACTTAGTTTTAAAAGCATGTTCCAAATCATAAACATATTTAATAAACAAATCGGAAGGGTGCTGCAACGCTCCATGAATGTTTTTTGAAGTGTCGTAAGCTTTATAATACAGTGTGTATCAGCCAAATGGAATAAATTCAATAATAAATAAACGGGGGCGTGTTCGAACAAACACTCGGACACGTGTATCGGTATTTTTGGTTCCGCATTTTTAATAAATACTTTTTATACAGGGTGTGTCATAAAATAGTGGCCAACACTAACTTTCCTAATTTAAATGCAACGCCCTGTATATTAGTCAATTTTTGGATTCTTCATGTACAATGTCCTATACCTATTTTGAACTATTTTGAAAATATTAGGTGCTTTTAGATGTATTGTGCTTGCATGCTTGCCACTTTCTTGAACGTTACTTTTTGTGCATATACCTACTAGAGGCGGCCTTGGAAACAAGCGTGCGAGAGAGAAGCAAGAATAGGTGTATAACCTCTCTCTTAATTTGTCGGCGGTGTATACACCCCTTCCGCCAATTAATCAGCACAAGACGCGAGAGAAATGTTATACAGCTATTCTTCTTACTCTCTGCACGCTTTCCGACAGCCGAGCGGCACGGCAGTTACAATACGGGCCAAGGAATGATGTTTTTAAAAAACATTTTTTCTTGAGAAAACACTTTTATTTTTCACCAAACTCGAAAATTGTAACAATTTTTTTTTTTTGAGAGGAACGGGAACGAAAACTAAAGTTACAACAGTTTAAGCTCAACTAACAGAAGTTATCCTAAAAATATATTTTCTAGCTCTATTTATAACCTTTCTTATCTCTATTTCTAGGAGTGGTAATTAACGCTTATGAGGTAATTATACAGGATGTAACTCGGCTGCCTCTAGTAGGTATATGCACAAAAAGTAACCCTCACGAAAGTGGCAAAGAAGCAAAGGCAATAGATGCAATAAACCTGAAAACGCTTAATATTTACGAAACAGTTGAAGATAGGTATAGGACATTGTACGTAAAATATGTCTAGAATGCTTTGAAAAAAACAAAAATTGAATGTAATACAGGGTGTTGCATTTAAATTAAGACACATGACACACCTGTATAAACAGTTTTAGTTGAAAAAAATGCGCAATAAAAAGTACCAATCGACATGTCCGAGCATTTTTTCAAATAAGCCCCATTTATTTAATATTGAATTTATTCCATTTGGCTGATCCACACTGTATATTAACAAAGAATTAACATCTAAAGATTCGCATTGTGATCTATTATTTTTACAAGTATCACAATTACTATGCACATTAAGTGCTTTTTTTTTAAAGATATCCACAAAACTGAACGAAACGAATGAAACAGCACATAAAACTCAACAAAGCTCTAAACGAAACATGTAATCCCGGACTAATAGCTGCCGGCAGCGGGTTGACAGTTAAACAGCTTTGCCCCCTCCTAAGAATTTTGGAACTTCGAATAATGTCGCTTCTTATTCAGGTTTATATTCTTTGGTTACAGCTATGGAAAGCCACAAATTTTTGTACTGGTTCACAACTGATGCGTTGTAGTTAATAATAATAAAAAATTGCGAATACGACTGAACATGACTCTTGTGGCTTATCTAAAAATTAACTTTTTGTTTCATCTATGTAACAGAATCATAATTGAAAAAAATCACTATAATTATTTATTTCGGATTTAAAAATCTGAACAAAAATGTATTGCATTAATCTAAAAGTCAGTAAGTATGATTACAACATAAAACATATTCCTTGGAGCATATACCTTCTAGAGGCACTCTTGCCGCTTGGAAAACGATCATTTGTGCAAGAAAGAAAGAATAGCGGTATAACCTTTTTCTCCCTCCAACGTGATCAATGGTCGGTGAAAAGAATATATATACCCCGCTCTGCTTGCTGATTTGTCGGTCTCTCCGCGTCGATCTATCGCCACTATGGTTGGAGCCACGGAGAAAGGTTTATCCTATGATTCTTTTTTCTCTTTCGCACTGCCAAACGGCAAGGCTGCCTCTAGTAAATAAATGCTCGTTTTGTATAAATACATTTAAGATGTTTAGAACATCCTTTTATCGCTATCGAAAACATAAGTGTAAGCAGGAAAAGAGTTAATGTTATTTGTATAAACATTTTTTTACCCTTTTGTTTATAAGTCTGTTTCAATCTCGCAAAAAAACCGTTTATTGCATCCCTTTACTGATCCCCAAGCCAAGCAAAACCCTTTAAATATATAGAAAGCGTTCAAACTTCGTCGTTTTTGAACTGACATAAAACCGTGTAAAGTCGACAGTTACGCGTTTAATAAATTCTAACAGTTTCCAAATCATTTTAAGGCGGTACAAAAACTGGGTCTTGAAATTAACCCTACCTTTAATTAGCCCCTATTTTTTCTATTTATATTTTGCAATATTAATTTTGTTAACTCATGGTTTATATTACTACCTAACATAATTTATATATGTATAGAAATGCAAAATAAAAGAATTTAGTATCTAAATATATAAAAAATATATTTTATAAATATAAATTAATTAATGCCATACAAATTTATAAGTCCGGAACTGGTCCTGCTTTTTAAATACGCATGCTTAATGACACCATCGTTTGTTTAGTGCGCGAGGTCGTAAACTTGCCGTAAATGCGATTAGTCATTATATATCTAAAGTTAGATTATCTATGGTCTCTAGCTTAATAATTTTAAGTTACTTAACCCAAAATGCTTTGTTTAAATTGAAAAAAATAATAAATAAAAGAAAAAATTACATATTTAATAAAATAAAGTCTTATCCTAGAATTTTTAGTGTTTTTATTACTTGCCAATATAAAAATTAGCAAACAATTCAAGAAAATTATATTTTTTTAACAGCAAGTGACTTGTGAGAACAAAATATAATAATAAATAGAGTTTAAGTTATCCAAAATCAAAATATTTTTCTATAATTGTTTACTTTTAATGATGGTTAGTTAGAAATCAATTCTAAAAACCTAATAAATTAATAAAGGATACTAAATTAATCTTTTTATCTAAAAAAATTAATTAAAATACTTATAATTTTATTAAAAAGAACGTAACTTTTGCTTTTCCGATTATATTTATTAAGAAAATAAAACAAATTGTTTAAAACAAAAAAAAATGCAAAAATTACATAAATAAAACCTTATTTTTCCCCTTTTGTACAGAAATTTTTGGTTAAAATCAAATTATTCTTTATTTTTCGTATTATTAAAATACCTTTTTATCTAGACAAGTTACTAAACTGACCACAACTAACCACAATAGGCAAATAATCCACTAAAATTATTATTTTATATTCACATCTATTTCGTGGAACAAAAAACAATAAGAGATAGACTTTAGTTAGCCCAAATCAATTATTTTTTAAAAGTTTACTTTAGAGAGAGTTAGTTTTAAATATCCTTCATAATACAAAAATTATTAAACAATTCTTAAAATCTTATAAATTAATTAGGTATACTTTTTAAAATTTACCGTAGTATCTCTAACAAATTACGAAATAAGATCAGAAAGGCAAAATTATTTTTTTAATAAATTTTAAGTTTTCTTGACCTAAATGAAAAATGTTAGAATTTTTTCTAAAAATAGTAATTGAAATGGGGAATGAAAAAGTTAAAAATATATTCAAGAAATAGTCAGTCTCTGCTTAATAATTTTAAGTTACTTACAAAATGCTTTGTTTAAATTGAAAAAATAAATTAAAAATTACTTATTTAAAAATTAAGTCTTATCCTAGAATTTTATGTTTATTACTTGCATATAAAAATTAGCAAACAATTCAAGAAAATTATATTTTTAACACAGTGACTGTGAGAACAAAATAATAATAAATAGGTTTAAGTTATCCAAATCAAAATATTTTCTAAAATTGTTTACTTTAATGATGGTTAGTTAAATCAATTCTAAAACCTAATAAATGAATAAAGGATATAAATTAATCTTTTATCTAAAATTGATTAAATACTTATAATTTTATTAAAAGAATCTAATTTTTGCTTTTCCGATTATATTATTAAGAAAATAAAACAAATTGTTTAAAACAAAAAATTGCAAAAATTACATGAATAAAACCTTTTTTCCTTTGTACAGAAATTTTTGGTTAAAATCAAATTATTCTTTATTTTTCGTCTTATTAAAAATATTTATATACCTTTTTATCTAGACAAGTTTACAACTGACACAACTAACCACAATAGGCAAATAATCACTAAAATTATTATTTTATATTAATCTATTTCGTGGGAACAAAACAATAAAGATAGACTTTAGGTTCCAAATCAATTATTTTAAAGTTTCTTTAGAAAGTTAGTTAAAATTAATAAATTATTAAAATTAAACATAATTAATAGGTATTTTTAATTATGTTTAATTACTTCAACAAAAATATTTTATAATTTAAGTTTCTACTAATGAATTTAGAATTTCTAAAGTAATTAAATGGCATGAGAAGTTAAAAGATATATTCAAATAGCATTCTGCTAAATTTTAATACTTAACAAAATCTTTGTTTAAATTGAAAAATAAATTAAAAAATACTATTTAAATTAAGTCTTATCTAAATTTAGTGTTTATTACTTGCCATATAAATTAGCAAACAATTCAAGAAAATTATAATTTTTAACAGCGGACTGAACAAATATAATATGAGTAATTCAAAATAAAATATTTTCTAAAATTGTTTACTTTTATGATGTTAGAATTACAAAGAAAATAATTACTTTCAAAATGTAAACTTATATATTGAATCATTTTTCTTTTCCTAATTATTAAAAAAAACAAATTGTTTAAAAAAATTGCAAAATTACATGAATAAACCTTCCTTGTACAAATTTGTTAAATAAATTACTTATTTCGCTTTAAAATATTTATACTTATCAGAAATTACAATGACACAACTAACAATAAAAATACAATTATTATTTTATATTCACATCTATTTCGTGGGAACAAAAACATAAGATAGACTTAGTTACCCAAATCATTATTTTAAAGTTTCACTTTAGAAGAGAGTTAGTTTTAAATATCCTCATAATACAAAAATTATTAAACAATTTTAAAATCTTATAAATTATTAGTATACTTTTTAATTTACCGTAGTATCTCTAACAATTACGAAATAAGTCAGAAAGGCAAATTAACTTTTTAATAATTTTAAGTTTTCTGACCTAAATAAATTTAGAATTTTTTTCTAAAATGTATGAAATGGGCATAGAAGTTAAAAGTATATTCAGAAAATCAGTCTGCTTTAATTTTAAGTTACTTAACCAAAATGCTTTGTTTATTGAAAATAAAAATTAAAAATATATAAATTAAAGTTATCTAATTTTTATGTTTTATATAATAAAATTAGCAAAAATTAAATTATAATTTTTTACAGAGATTTGAGAACAAATAATAATAAATAGTTTAAGTTATCCAAAATCAAAATATTTTTCTAAAATTGTTTACTTTTAATGATGGTTAGTTAGAAATCAATTCTAAAAACCTAATAAATGAATAAAGGATACTAAATTAATCTTTTTATCTAAAAAATTGATTAAAATACTTATAATTTTATTAAAAAGAATCTAATTTTTGCTTTTCCGATTATATTTATTAAGAAAATAAAACAAATTGTTTAAAACAAAAAAAAATTGCAAAAATTACATGAATAAAACCTTTTTTTCCCTTTTGTACAGAAATTTTTGGTTAAAATCAAATTATTCTTTATTTTTCGTCTTATTAAAAATATTTATATACCTTTTTATCTAGACAAGTTACTACAACTGACCACAACTAACCACAATAGGCAAATAATCCACTAAAATTATTATTTTATATTCACATCTATTTCGTGGGAACAAAAAACAATAAGAGATAGACTTTAGGTTAGCCCAAATCAATTATTTTTTAAAAAGTTTACTTTAGAAGAGTTAGTTTTAAATATCCTTCATAATACAAAATTATTAAACAATTCTTAAAATCTTATAAATTAATTAGGATACTTTTTAAAATTTACCTAGTATCTCTAACAAATTACGAAATAAGATCAGAAAGGCAAAAATTAACTTTTTTAATAATTTTTAAGTTTTCTTGACCTAAATGAAAAATGTTAGAATTTTTTTAAAAATAGTAATTGGAAATGGGGATGAGAAGTTAAAAGATATATTCAAGGAAATAGTCAGTCTCTGCTTAATAATTTTAAGTTACTTAACCCAAAATCTTTGTTTAAATTGAAAAAAATAATAAATTAAAAAAAAATTACTTATTTAAAAAATTAAAGTCTTATCCTAGAATTTTAGTGTTTTTATTACTTGCCAATATAAAAATTAGCAAACAATTCAAGAAAATTATAATTTTTTAACAGCAAGTGACTTGTGAGAACAAAAAATAATAATAAATAGAGTTTAAGTTATCCAAAATCAAAATATTTTCTAAAATTGTTTACTTTTAATGACGGTTAGTTAGAAATCAATTCTAAAAACCTAATAAATGAATAAAGGATACTAAATTAATCTTTTTATCTAAAAAAATTGATTAAAATACTTATAATTTTATTAAAAGAATCTAATTTTTGCTTTTCCGATTATATTTATTAAGAAAATAAAACAAATTGTTTAAAACAAAAAAAATTGCAAAAATTACATGAATAAAACCTTTTTTTCCCTTTTGTACAGAAATTTTGGTTAAAATCAAACTATTCTTTATTTTTCGTCTTATTAAAAATATTTATATACCTTTTATCTAGACAAGTTACTACAACTGACCACAATAACACAATAGGCAAATAATCCACTAAAATTATATTTTATTTCACATCTATTTCGTGGGAACAAAAACAATAAGAGATAGACTTAGGTTAGCCCAAATCAATTATTTTTAAAAGTTTCACTTTAGAGAGAGTTAGTTTTAAATATCCTTCATAATACAAAAATTATTAAACAATTAAAATCTTATAAATTAATTAGGTATACTTTTTAAAATTTACCGTAGTATCTCTAACAAATTACCCCCCCCCCCCCCCCCCCCCCCCCCCCCCCCCCCCCCCCCCCCCCCCCCCCCCCCCCCCCCCCCCAAAAAAAAAAAAAAAAAAAAAAAAAAAAAAAAAAAAAAAAAAAAAAAAAAAAAAAAAAAAAAAAAAAAAAAAAAAAAAAAAAAAAAAAAAAAAAAAAAAAAAAAAAAAAAAAAAAAAAAAAAAAAAAAAAAAAAAAAAAAAAAAAAAAAAAAAAAAAAAAAAAAAAAAAAAAAAAAAAAAAAAAAAAAAAAAAAAAAAAAAAAAAAAAAAAAAAAAAAAAAAAAAAAAAAAAAAAAAAAAAAAAAAAAAAAAAAAAAAGCTTTGTTTAAATTGAAAAAAATAATAAATTAAAAAAATTACTTATTTAAAAAATTAAAGTCTTATCCTAGAATTTTTAGTGTTTTATGACTTGCCAATATAAAAATTAGCAAACAATTCAAGAAAATTATAATTTTTTTAAAAGCAAGTGACTTGTGAGAACAAAAAATAATAATAAATAGAGTTTAAGTTATCCAAAATCAAAATATTTTTCTAAAATTGTTTACTTTTAATGATGGTTAGTTAGAAATCAATTCTAAAAACCTAATAAATGAATAAAGGATACTAAATTAATCTTTTTATCTAAAAAATTATTAAAATACTTATACTTTTATTAAAAATAATCTAATTTTTGCTTTTCCGATTATATTTATAAAGAAAATAAAACAAATTGTTTAAAACAAAAAAATGGAAAAATTACATGAATAAAACCTTATTTTCCACTTTTGTACAGAAATTTAGTTAAAATCAAACTATTCTTAATTTTTCGTCTTATTAAAAATATTTATATAACTTTTTATCTAGACAAGTTACTACAACTGACCGCACTAACCACATAGGCAAATAATCCACTAAATTATTATTTTATTTCACATCTATTTCATTGGAACAAAAAACAATAAGAGATAGACTTTAGTTGCCCAAATCAATTATTTTTTAAAAAGTTTCACTTTAGAAGAGAGTTTATTTAAATATCATTCATAATACAAAAGTTATTAAAGCAATTCTTAAAATCTTATAAATTAATTAGGTATACTTTTTAAAATTTACCGTAGTATCTCTAACAAATTACGAAATAAGATCAGAAAGGCAAAAATTAACTTTTTTAAATAAATTTTAAGTTTTCTTGACCTAAATGAAAAATGTTAAATTTTTTTCTAAAAATAGTAAATGGAAATGGGGCATGAGAAGTTAAAAAATATATTTAAGGAAATAGTCAGTCTCTGCTTAATAATTTTAAGTTACTTTACCCAAAATGCTTTGTTTAAATTGAAAAAAATAATAAATAAAAAAAAATTACTTATTTGAAAAATTAAAGTCTTATCCTAGAATTTTTAGTGTTTTTATGACTTGCCAATATAAAATTAGCAAACAATCCAAGAAAATTATAATTTTTAACAAGCAAGTGACTTGTGAGAACAAAAATAATAATAAATAGTGTTTAAGTTATTCAAAATCAAAATATTTTTCTAAATTTTTTACTTTTAATGAGGTTAGTTAGAAATCAATGCTAAAAACCTAATAAATGAATAAAGGATACTAAATTAATCTTTTATCTAAAAAAATTTATTAAAATACTTATAATTTTATTAAAAAGAATCTAATTTTTGCTTTTCCGATTATATTTATTAAGAAAATAAAACAAATTGTTTAAAAACAAAAAAAATTGCAAAAATTACATGAATAATACCTTTTTTTCCCCTTTTGTACAGAAATTTTATTTAAAATTAAATTATTCTTTATTTTTCGTCTTATTAAAAATATTTATATACCTTTTTATCTAGACAAGTTACTACAACTGACCAACTAACCACAATAGGCAAATAATCCACTAAAATTATTATTTTATATTCACATCTATTTCAAACAAAAAACAATAAGAGGATAGACTTTAGGTTGCCCCAAATCAATTATTTTTTAAAAATTTCAAATTTTTTGAAGAGAAGTTAGTTATAAATATCCTTCATAATACAAAAAGTTATTAAACAATTTTAAAACTTATAAATTAATTAGGTATTTTTTAAAATTTACCGTGTATTCTAAAAATTAAAAATAAAAATCAGAAAGGCAAAATTAATTTTTTTAAAACATTTTTAAGTTTTTCTTGACCTAAATGAAAAATGTTAAAATTTTTTTTTAAAAATAGTAAATGGAAATGGGGCATGAGAAGTTAAAGATATATTCAAGGAAATAGTCATTCTGTTAATAATTTTAAGTTACTTAACCCAAAATACTATTTTTTAAATTGGAAAAAATAATAAAAAAATTATTATTTAAAAAATAAAGTCATCCAGAATTTTTAGTTTTTATGACTTGCCAATAAAAAAAGTTAAAACAATTCAAGAAAATTTTAATTTTTAAGAGCAAGATATGGAGAACAAAAAAATAATAAATAGAGTTTAAGTTATCCAAAATCAAAAAAATTTTTCTAAAATTTTCTTTAATGATGGTTAGTTAGAAATCAATTCTAAAAACCTAATAAGTGAATAAAAAAAAGTACAAATTAATCTTTTTTTCTAAAAAAAATTTTTTAAAATACTTATATTTTATTAAAAAATCTAATTTTTGCTTTTCCGATTATATTTATTAAAGAAAATAAAACAAATTGTTTAAAACAAAAAAAAAAAAAAAAAAAAATTACATGAATAAAACCTTATTTTTTTCCCCTTTTGGTTTTAAAAAATTTTTGGTTAAAATCAAACTATTTTTAATTTTGTCTTATTAAAAAAAAATTTATATAACTTTTTATCTAGACAAGACTACAACTGGCCCCCCAAATTTTAAACAATAGGAAATAATCCACTAAAATTATTTTTTTCACATCTACCGGAAAAAAAAACAATAAGAGATAGACTTTAGGTTTAAATTATTTTTTTTTAAAAATTTCCTTTTGAAGAGAGTTTTTTTAAATATCTTCATAATAAAATTTTAAAAATTTTAAAACTTTAAATTAATTGGATACTTTTAAAAATTTTGTAGTATCTCTAAAAAATTACAAAAAAATAAAAAA
>JAHBCN010019483.1:0-15944 GCA_019359885.1 Listronotus oregonensis
AAACATATTTTTAGAAAAAGTGGTCAAAAAGAAATAGCTGGAAATTTTTTCAAGTTTCTGAAACCCAGGGGCTAACTGCAATCTTGAATTTA
Source organism: Listronotus oregonensis (assembly GCA_019359885.1). NCBI lineage: Eukaryota > Metazoa > Arthropoda > Insecta > Coleoptera > Curculionidae > Listronotus > Listronotus oregonensis. The sequence goes on from JAHBCN010019483.1 coordinate 93, forward strand.
AAAAGTGATTTTTCTGTAAAATTTGCTATATTAACCTAACGAAAAAAACTGATTTATAAAGTCGAGGATAATTTGAACAATTTTTGCTGTATCTCTAAAAATAAAGTGGTGGGGGTTTTTAAAAGGTTTCCGTAAAAAACACCTTGTATCTTCGAAAGGCTACCGTTTTAACAAACTTGGGCTAGTTAAAAGAGCTATTCTTGGGCTATAAATGTTATTTATTTAATTTTTTAGTTTAATGTGCCGCAAAGGGGCTTTTTTCGAAATTCCGACAAAAATGGTTAATAAAAAAAATTAAATGCTTTGGTGTGATTTTTGATTTTTTTAAAAAAAAGTAGCTAAATGATGCTTAAATAAACTCGCGAAAATCATATCTCGATATCTTGTTCCTTACCCAAAATTTAGGCCAAAGAAAATTGTATACGTCAATATCTCAAAAACTTTTCTACAAGCAATTTTATATGACATAAATTATGTATTTTTACGAAACCTTTAATTTGGGGTATATCATTTTTTCGCATAAAAGCAATACTTTACGAATAGGCCTTTTCATCATTGACAAGCGCGGCAGTCGCCATTTTAAAAAACGGCAATTCAAAAGTTTCGTCTTTTTGATCGACAATGGCTGGGAATGCAGTATTATCTTCCCAATTAAATCATTTACGGGGAAAAAATCGTTGATGGTGCTTCACTGATTTATAATTCAGTTAAAGCCCAAAATTACGAAATTTAAAAAAGGTAGCTTAAATGTCATGGACGTCTTTAAAAAGGAAAAAAAGATGAGCTAATTGAGAGGTTGGGCATCATTACTTCTTTACTATACAAAAGAATCTATAATTTTATTCTAATTAGACCTACCACATATATCAATTGTTATATTGATTAAATTGTATTGTTTTTTTGATTTATAGCGTTATCACTCTTACATACTCCATAACAACACCGCTTCTTCGTTCTTTTTCGTACTGATATCATTAAATAATCGATTTAAAAATTTTTTAAATTAAGGCACTTTTTCTTTATTTTCGATTTCTTTTTTTAATAACTATACTTTCTTTATATTTTTTTATTTTAATTATGTTTTTAAGGGCCCCTTTAACATGCTTGTTTACAAAAAACAGTACGAAAAAAAGGCTGATCCTGGGCATGCGCACAAAAAAAAATTGTGAAAAAAAAGGCTTATTAAATCAATAAATCGAATTTTCAAAATTTTTAAGTATACCGCTGAAATTCGTTTTTTTTTATTTTAATTTGATAATGCATTAGGCGAAAATATTATAAAACCTAAATTAAGGTTCTGAAAAATACATAATTTAAATTTTATAAAACCCCCTTGTAGCTTAAGAGTTTTGAGATATTGACGTATAAAATTTTCTTTGGCCTAAATTTTAGGTAAGGATCAAGATATTGAGAAAAAAAGGTTTTTGCGAGCTTGTTTAAGCATTATTTAGCTAATTTTTTATGAAAAAAAATTATCCCAATGCATTTAATTTTTTGAGAAAGAATAGGCTCTTGTTAACTAGCCCAAATTTTTAAAATCGGCTTAGCCGTTTGAAAAAACAGGGTGTTTTTACGGAAACCTTTAAATAAACTTACACTTTATTTTTTGGAAAACAAAAAAATTGTCAAACAAAAAAGGTTTAAATTATCTCGACTTTGGGAAAACGGGATTTTTTTTTAGGTTAATAAAAGCAAAATTACAGAAACACCACTTTTATTAAATATTTTCCCCAATGCTGTGCCATAAACATTTTTGAATACAGCCCGGCCCTTCTTTTTTTTTTTTGGACGTTTTTTTTTTTTTTTATTTTTAAAATTTATTTTACACTTTCGCATTTCCTGAAAGTACAATTTTTTTCAAAGCCATTATCGCCATTTTACTACTGACTAAATGACTCACTCACTCATTTTCCCCTTACTGACTCCTCAAAATTATGAAAATTTTAAAAGGAAGTAGAAACCCAATATTTGGTATGTAATAGGTTTTCGGCACAAGTAAGGGAAAAAATTAAAAAAGCATTTTTACTTGTTCAAAAAAAAAAATCCAAAATTTATTAAAAAATATCTAAACAGGAGCCACAAGTAATATCGTATATTTAGAGGTATTTTAAAAGTCTACAATCTGATTAAAGTTGAGTTTCTGATGTCATAATTGTCTTATCACCGGGTTTTTATTTTTTTTGTGTGGACTATTTGACATTTTTTATATTTCATAATTTATTTTATATTGGACTAAGTTTTTATTTTTATTGGTTTAAGAAAAAACCACTAGAATAGATATTTTTTAGTGTATAAATCACAATGATTACTGTATTTCCAGTTTGGAAAAGCTTCGAAACCCACTTCAGAGCTGTGATGAGTCGGAGGTAAGAAAATATAACCTAATAAATATTTTTTGAAAAATGATCAGAATAGTGATCTTGCAAAAGGTAAAATAACTCGTTTTAAGAGTATCATAATCTAAAAATACATCCTCATATGTGCCAAATATTTTAAGATTTAAATATATTTATGAATGTATTTTTTAGGATCGCATAGTGGCAGTTGCTGACAATGTAAGAAGCAAAATATGAAATTTATAAGTAACTTAGGCTTAATGGAAAAACCAAATGTGCAACGCATGAGAAGGAAATTTTCAAAAGGTTTTATGGAAAATGAAGATTTAGGAAAAAATAAAAATCTTTGGGTGTTTCTCGATGAAACCTGGATCTTCTCGAACAGCTCTTTCCGCAGGTCTTGGCAGGATGACGATGTATATTTTAGTGGAAAGGTAAAACATTCTAATGACTAATTATACGCTAGAAAAAAAATGTACTTTCCTACACTTAAGGAAAAATTGAAGGGCCCATTTTTTTTTAAATCACAAGGTAAAGCACTTAAACAATCCTCTAATAAAATTTTGTTTTGCCTTATAAATTATCACAGTTTTACAAAAAAGCTTCCTCTTGCACACCGACAAGCTGTAGAAGACTGTTTCTCTTTTAGGAATATTTTTACAGCTTCTGCTTCGAAGCATTAGCTGTCATAATTCCTTCTTTTGTATATCCCAATTAGAGCAAATTAAAAGTCTACTTGGATGCATCCCTTTATTGTCCACTTCACATTTCCCACTTTTTCCGCACCTTCATCTCTAGAGTTTCGAGACTACGAAATCTTATCAGTAATTTACATCCGACTTCACTCTAGACACTCGTAGTATGTGAACACTTAGACTTTAATAATAAGGGGTATCCTGAGAAAAATACACATATATGACAGATTCGGTAGATACCTCAGTTAGGGTCTCTTTCATACATAGGACATATGATTAAACCTGTAGCTCTTAGACAACATTAAACTACAGAACACACTTGCTGCATTCTTATGAAACATTAAAGTATATTTAATTAAAAAACTAATGAAATACTTATATTTTCCTTAGATACATTATTCTCCATGCTGGTTCAGAAAAAGGATTTGTTGATGGTGCCACTAGAAGTTTTAAATCGAAAACAAAAACAGGAGATTACCATGGCGAGATGAAAGCTAAAAATTTTGAGAAGTGGGTTAGAGATGATCTACTACCTAATTTGAAAAGGCCTTCATTAGTAATTTTAGGTAATGCCAGCTACCATAGTAGGTTGTTAGAAAACTGGTCATATAGTGGCGGGAAGAAAGAAAATATGGTTAAATGGTTAAAAAAACGAAATATTCCTTTTGCAAAATCGGCGACAAAATAGATTTTGTGGTGCTTGATTCAGCGCCTACCAAAGTCTTCCAAATCTTATGTTGTCGATGGTCTTATTCAGGAGGGTGGTCATCAAGTGCTGCGCTTGCATCCATATCATTGTAAATTCAATGCTATTGAAATGGTATATATTTAAAAATAATAAGACATTCCCTATTTTATGGGACCCACATTATTAGTATATTAATAAGGTAAATGGTAATAAAAATCATTTACAAGTTATCTTCTTTTTACTTATTAGCTTTTCTTTATTAAACTACCTTACTGCTTTTAATAAAAAGCTAAATATTAAATGACTATTTCATTTAAACACATAATATCAATGACCACAGTAGTTGCCAAAATGCTTGAATTCACAAGCAAATATTTACGGTCCAGCTGCTAAAACGCCAAACCTACCACTTTGTCTGCTCTCTTATCTTAAAAGTGTCCAGACTAGTATCTGCTGCGTGCAGATTGCATACATTTTTCTTTCGTCATTACATACGTTTGCTTTTTTTATAAAAACGCCTGGTGGCCACTGCCACTTCTAAAGCCTTTTAAACACGACCTTCCAACGTTTTTGATAAATTTATTTTATAAAATATAAGCATCTTATTGTGTTAATGATACTCTGAATAAATAAATGATTATTACTGTTTTGTTTTATTTATTTTATAATTTAATATAGGAAGCAGCTAATGAAGTTATATCAGACGAAATAAATCGACTTTAGGCATCTTTACAAAATTGTAAATTTGCATAATAAGGGATATCGAACCATCCCTTATAGTGAGATATTTTATCAGGATATTTCAATTCAACTGTAAAGAGTTTGCCTGCAAATATAACAAAACATAACGGGTCTGTTTGATATTCAGAAATAGTGTACACTATTTTACATTTTTTTACTTACCTAAGCGCTCTAATTGAAGGTGTATTTACGGACTAAGTGTGTACAAAAAGTGTACAATAGTGTAAACTATTTCTAAATAACAAACACTTAATAAATAACTATTAATCTGCACTAGATAGGCGAAAATGATAATTTTTAATAAAATATTATGGCCAAACATAAAGCTTTCACAATTTATGCAAATATATGAACAGCAAGAAAAAAATACTGATGAATTTAGTTATTGTAATCTAACAACATTTTTTTTAAGATATTAAAATTTTAAAACTCTCTTCCCTCAGTACGGTCCTGACTACAATTCTTATATCAGCCAACTTAAATCTGAAAAACAAAATTTACTAATATGTAGGGATATTCGCATTGCCAACCTAAAAATGTTAGCTTGGACAAAGCTGTAAATAAATCTGTACAGTTTTCTCTTGGGGTCTTCTTAGGTCTTCAGGGGATGCTTTCGAGCGAAAAAGTTTATCAACATTTACAGGTGGGAAAGGGCTGAAAATGGCCTTTCAAGGCTCGAAAAATGGGTTTCTCGCTAATATCTGCCAAAATATGCGAATTGGAGAATTTTTGTTTTAACAAAAAATGAAGATCGCCTTGTAATCTACAAAAATGGTACCTATATTTTTTTCGAAAAATCGAGATAACGGTATCCAAGTCCCCTTATTTCAGCTGCCGCTCTACCGCTAGAATGCCGCTATCTTCATGGATTCACTTATAAGCGGGCGGACGAATTGTTTCGGGCAATAATGTACATTTTTAATTATTTAAAGTTTTTTCTACTAGCGTGTGGAAAGCAGCACTGTTCCGCACGCAATTTAGTTTGGAAAGTGTCACTTTTCCGCACTAGTGCGGAAAATAATCACTTTTCCGCGCTAGTGCGGAAAAGTAAACCCTTGCAAATTTCCCACTTAAACAGGTACTTAAAATGTTTTTAATTCAGAAGTTTGACTTAGTATAATTCTATTATGGGCATAGTATTCTTTTATTTGTACAAATTAGGTGTAAAATCAACAAAATATTCACTAAAAATTAATATTGTTTTAAAAACATTGTTTCAAACATCCTGGTATATATTAAACTTGCTTGTCAGATTTTTAGTTTTGACCGGTGCCGGTGTCCATATTATAAAAGATCAAAGTCATTAAAAGTCATCGATAATTAAAAGTGTCTTTAGTACATTCTGATCAGTATCGTCGATTTTGAATAAAAAACGTTTCCCATGGAGTCTTCTGACGAGGAATTACCTGAATCCATTCTCAAAGCAGCCGAAATAGCAAATTTAGATTTGTTGCCGTCCAAGTCGAGGCACAGGTACGAGAAAGAATATACAGCATTTACAAGCTGGTGTGACGAGAAAAAAATCAAAAGTATGAAAGGAAAACAAGGTATTCCATGTTAAAAAGTGTCATTAAGATCAAAAAGAACATGGATTTAAGCAAATATTTCAAAGTTACATCATTTTTAAAGAAGCAAAACGTGGGATTTAGACCCAAGAAGGCCAAAATTTTCTAGAAAGATGAAATAGCAAAATTTATTAATGATGCTCCAAATAATGTCTATCTAGCGATGAACAATGACAATTTTCGGACTAGCTGGTGCGTGTCGTCGAGAAGAATTGATGAAAATTAGCATTGATGATATTGACGATAAGGGGAATCTTTTAATTGTAAATATTCCAGACTCCAAAAACCATTCTAGCCGAATTTTGTCATTTCCGAGGAAATTGAAAATGGAAAATATCTAGCTTTGTATAGAAAGTTTTCCAGTTTACGAAAGTCGAAATACTACACAAAAGATTTTTGTTAATTACAAAAAATTGGCTTGTACTGTCAGTGCATAGGAATAAATACTTTTGGCAAGATGCCCTTGAAATAGCTGCCTATTTACGTCTTCCAAACCCAGAACTTTATACGGGACATAGCTTTCGCCGTTCCTCAGCTACAATGTTAGCTAATTCTGGTGAAGGCATAACGAATATTAAAAGACTTGGAGGTTGGAAGTCATCATCTGTTGCAGAAGGCTACTAGAAAGCTCTACAAGTTTCAAGAAGGACTTATCAAACAAAATATTATCCCAAAATTATTTACCTTTGAACACAGCAAAACGCACTCAAGGCCCATTGTACCGTCTTCAAACAAGCAACAATTGTCTCTGTTACCTGTAACGACGACCGGTTTAATTGCACCTCAACGGCAATCTCCAACGCCGCAACTTACCCACAACAACTTGCCTCTGCGATTCATTTGCAAAATGCTACCAACTGTTCTTTTACGATTAATGTTGTTAATAATAATAAGTAGTAATGGTAAAAATAAATATTATCTAATGGTTGTTTAGTTTGACTTTTTCCACACACTCTTGTACCTAACACGTACGGAAAGTGTCTTTTCCATCCTTGACGGCTCACCCGAACTCCGCTTCGCGTCGTTCGTGTAACTGCCGTCGCGTGCGGAAAAGTATCACTTTCCGCACTTATTAGGTAAATAACTATATCGGAATGGAAAACCCGTACCTACCATTGCATATGAGTTTGGATCGATTTTGATTTTTTTAGAATATTAAAAAAAGCGTTCAAAGTTTTTTTTTCACAATATTTTGAGAGTATCCCATTGATTTATTGATATGTTTTGAAAAAATGGTTTGTTATTAACGTTTATTTTTTATAATAAGACCTTAGCAAGTCTTCAATGATCCCAGAAAATTTCCTTTACCATCTTTCTTGCGTTTTGATAAAAAATTGTTTTGCCCCTCTGCTTAGCTGTTTAGCCACATCTATCCAGTGTGAAATGTTATGGATTTTTCGACGGCAGTTTCTGCGAAAAATATTGGTGTTGCGAAAAAAATGGTAGGAACCATTTTTGTAGGTTTCAAAGTGATCTTCATTTTTTGTCTAAACAAAAATTCTTCAGTTCGCATATTTTGGCAGATATTCGCGGGAAACTCATTTTTGGGACTTTGGGGGGCCATTTTCAGCGAGTTCCCACGTCGAAATCGAATAAATTTTTCTCAAAGCATCCCGAAGACCTAAGAATGCGCCACAAATGAAAACTGTACAGATTTATTTACAGCTTTGGGTACTTTCAGGTCTGCAGTTACTGGACTAATGGCAGATTAAAGAAATACTTAAGGCTAAGGGTTTCTTAAAATGGCAACCGATCATTAGAATTTAAAATGCAGCCAGGATTTATTTCATTTATTTAACTTAAAAACACTTAACCATATAAATATGGATATGGATTAAAATTATTCTGTTTAAGTGAACTGCTGAACCGAACTGCTATGATTATGGTTTTAATGCAAGTCAATTCGCCAGCTCTCCCCTTTCCAGTTATACGTTGGGATGTCACAACGTGAGCTTTCCCGGTCTTTGTCCGTAGAAAATCTGGATATTTGGCTCTTTAGCCCCCAGAAATTTCGACATTTTTGACAAATTTAAACTTTTTAGTGTTTTAAACTATGGAGGACACAAATAATAGCGGTTAAACCAAGGACCCTACTGGTATTGCGTACAACCAGCTTGATGTCGGTCTGACGTTCCACGCTGCGCGCAGGGAACCAATCTTCCCCATAGAAAGAAACCGTAACAAAAAAACAGGGATCTAGGTTTTTACCGATCACAGCACTTAGCTCTAAAAAAAGGACCCCATTAATTGGCGGCGAGTTTTTCCCTCGGTTTCCACAAGGAAAAACGCACTCTTTCCGCACCACTGCGGTCGATTTCCACAAGAGCCTAAGTTTTCACTCGCTTGCTGTACTAAGTGAAAGTCGAAACGGAAGTATCTGTTCAAGTAAAATATTTCATTTACAAAATGTCAATATATAAACCTAACGTTCTCGTTGCCTTTGATGTTCCCATTGGCAAGTTAATGCTATGGCGTTAATTTATAGGCATTTATAAACAATGTTGCTGCTGCGGTTTGCAGTTTAATTGTTGTTTCGTTTCGTTCATACTGGTTAAGTTTTATTTTTTTGATGTAAGTTGTTGGTAAACCAGGGGCGTATTAGAATAGAAAAACGGTCCGCAAGTTTCTTTCATGAAACCATGTAATATTATGGAGCAGTCCCTCGGAAATGTCCAGTTGGGCCAATCCGCCCTTGGTCATGCTGTTAGTTTTACTTTAGCAGCAGGAGTAAAACGTAATACGAGGATGAGATAAAAAGTTTTCGGCCTAACCCATAGAGGGCGCGAGTTGCCGTCGTATGGCCTCATATTTAACTAGCTCTATGCCTTGCTAGTTTATCTTTAAGGTTTGGAGAGCGCGTCCCAAGTGGTAATAAAGTTGCTACAGTCTACAGCCCATAAAAAGAATGCTAAAGGCATTATTTTTAGAAACTGTCTTGTTAAAAAACGCTATAAATTTTGTGTATAATACTAACTTAGATTATTTGAGCGGAGATGGCAAAAATCACCTCCACCACTGCAACCTTACCAGATTTATTGTGGTTTCTCCTATCGCTCTTTAGAGTACCTTGTTCAGGCCCGTCTTTTTAACTAGACTCCAGAGCCTTGACACTGGCTACTCCATATATCTTGCCGGTTTTGGTTTTTCCTCATTAAGCCTAGTAAACCTAACCCTACATAGTGCTTCGCAGTGGCACCACACATGAACGGCTGTTTCTTCAGCCTCCTGGCAGAACCTACACAGGCTATCGTCCACCAGGAATATTCTTTCCAGGTGCTTGTTGAGTTTGCAATGTCCTGTTAGTTGACCTACCGTTATCCTTACAACTCTACGACTGTGGCTCAGTAGGTCAGAGGTAAACTTGGCCGAGCAGGTCTTAATGAACTGCTTTGCCTGTCGTTGTCCAGGTGTTTGTACCCACCAGCTTTGAAACTCTCTGTCTACCCAGCTCTTAATAGATGCTTTAAGAAGGCCTTCCGAGATTCCACAGAATGGCTGAGGGCCTATCATTTCCATGGCTGATCCTCTTTTGGCTAGGTCGTCGGCCTCTTCGTTACTGGGTGGCCCTCGTGGCCTGGTACCCAGGCTACCGTAAGTTTGTTTGCCAAGCCGACTTTATCCAGGGCCGTATGCAGTCCCCCATTAGTTTGGAATTAACTTTTGGAGAACTGATGGCCTTCAGGGTCGCTTGGCTGTCTAGTAAATGACGATGTTTTTTCCTTTACTTCCTTTTTCTTTAATTAGCACAGCACATGCTGCGATTTCCGCTTGGAAAACCGTGGCGTGCTGACTAAGACTTAAGGATATCTTTTCTCTAGGCTTGTTTCCATAGATGCCAGCTCCTGTATATCTGTATACCAGATATGATCGGCTTTAATTGAGGGCTTCTTTCCAGTCCTCCTATCTGGTATGACAATCCGAAAGTGTCTGTTGAAGATGAAACAGGGTTGACTATCCGAGGGCATCACAAACAATGAGCTGACCTCTTGGTCCCCCTTATTTCCCTTGGATCCTTTGATGTCCTATATTGGCTTTGACCTCGTTTGATGTCCTATAGAATGTGGAGTGGCGGCAGGTTTAGCAGCACTTCCAGGGCTGCGGTTGGGGTTGTTCTCATAGCTCCCGTGATGCATACGCATGCTAGCCTATGCACACTTTGAAGTTGTCTGGTTGCTACGGTCTGCGTGACCCTTGCCCCCCACGCAACATAATACTAACTTACTTGACCGGTTGAACCAAAATATTCTCAAGAAACGTCCCGGTTTAGCGAAAAAAAAGTTCTTATCCGCCAGAACAATGCTCCTTGCAACAAATCGCTAATTGTCATGACAAAAATGTATCAATTAGGCTTCGAGTTGGTTATGCATCCTATTCACCAGATTTGGCCCCGTCTGATTTCTATTTGTTTTCAAATTAAAAAAAAACCTTGCTGGTTAAAAAACTGCCTCGAATTTAGACGCGATTTCTGTAACAAACACCTATTTTAAAAAATTCGGATAAATTAGCCTACAGCAATGGCATAAAAGCTCTTAAACACTAGTGAAATAAAGAGACCATGTATAAAAATAAAAATAGTTTTTAAACCAAATTTTTATTATTTTACTTTGACTGGAAACTTTTCATCTAATCCTCACAAAAGTCCAAACGCTAAAGAATATTTTATATTTTCTTGCTTTAACAATAACAAAATTTTACAAAAAAAAAACAATTGTCAATGAAGGATTATTCCGACAGTTAATTATGTTAGAACTTGTCGTTTTTCTCACTAATGTTTAATGCATATGTTTCTGTATAAATTTTTAAACAGAATAAAATATGAGACATAAAAATAACAAACCAGATATTAAAAAAATGACACACTTATTATTTAAATTGAGAAGTATTCAAATAGCCGTTTAAAGGACATACTAATATGAGGAACATGTACATAAAAGAGAAGGGACTAATCCCAAACCGGCTTCATCTATTAATAAATCATTATCCAATATGGCTTCCCTATTAATCAAGCGGCAAGTGGACAACGTATATGCGAGAAATCCGCTTGAAGGGTCAATTTTCTACGTTCTATACTGCTCTGCAAAAAAGTTTTTAAAAAAAGGTATCTAAAATAAAATATTAATATTTTTTCCCCCATTTTGTACAGTAATGCACTATATTACAGACCTTAAAATCAACATTTAAAGGGTTTTACATCATATAGTCTAAACCAGAAAATGGAAAAAACATATTGAAAATTTATTCTACCGATTTTTGTTTCACCAAAGCCTTGGTGAAATCATCTCCATTTGAGAATTGAAACAAACCCCTTTGAACATGTGGGATTCCATTTTTTTCCCAAAATTATTCATTCAATTTTAAAATTGAAAAAAAATTTTTAAACATTAATAGCAAAAAAATGATATAACTCAACCACCCTTTTTTAAAAGGAAAAAACCAAATAAAAAATTAAAAAACAGTTTTTTAAAACCATTTTTTTTTCCAAAATACGGGGAAATTTCATAAGGAAACCCCCAATCTGGGGCCCCAAAAAAAACAAAATCATAAAAAATAATTCCCCTTTTTTGGATAATTTTTTTTTTTTAAAAAAAATTTGTAAAATTTTAAAAAATTTTTTAAAAAATCTTAAGTAATTTTTTTTTTTTTCCTAAAAAAAAACCGAACTTTTCCAAAAATTTGTCCTTTAGGACCCCTTTAATTTTTTCCAAATTTGTTTTTTCAAAAATTAAAATTTTTTAAAGCAAAAATAAGGATTTTTTTTTAAATATAAAAAATTTTGGATATAAAAATTTAAAAAAAAACCCCCTTGAATTTAAAAACCCCTTTTCAATCCTTACAAGGGATTTTCCCAATTTTTTGGAAATCATTCAATTAAAAAAGGAAAAAAATTTTTAAAAATTAAATATTCTTTTTATTTTTTTTAAATTGGGAAAAATTAAATTATTCCCTTTTAAATATTGGAAAAACAAAATTTAAAAAAAAATAGGATTTAAAAAATCCCATATTTCTTTTTTTTTCCCCGGAAAAGTTTGGTTTTTTAACCCCTTTCCTTTAATTCCTTTAAAGGTTCATTGGGTTTTTAAAAATTTTTTAGGTTTCCCCCTGTTTGGTTTCCTTTTTTTAATGATATATATTAGGTAATTTTTTTATTTAAAATTTAATTTCCCCAGGGTATTAAATTTTTTTAAATTAACTTTCCTCTTAAATAATTTTATTTTTGAAGTCCCCCCTTGTATTTTTTTTTCCCCTGAATTTGATTTTAAAAAATATTCAAATTTTTTAAAAACCCAAATTTTATTTTTCGAAAAATTTTTTTTGTCAAAAAAAAAATTTTTCCTTGGGAAAAAGTCTAACCTATTTACATTGACCCGTTCTGAGAACAAAGGCGAACTGTGGCTTTTTTAAAATAACCTCAATAAAAACCAATTAAATTGGATTAAAAAAGTTTTTTTTTTCGACCAAAAAAATTTTTTTTTTCCAAGTATGTAAAAACCCCCCGGAAAATTTTTCTCATTCGGGGAAGGGCCCCCCAAAACCAAATTTCCCCCAAAAAAAAGCTGTTCGTCTTATTTTCCAACCCTAAAAAGGTTTTTTTGATCTCAGGGGGGATTTTTTTTAATTTTAGGTTTTGTAGAAATTCCATTTTTTCCACCACTCCCAACGGCAAACGTACAATTTTCATTTTTTAATTAAATTAAAACCCCCCCTTTTTTTCCCTTTTTTGGGAAAAAAAGGGGAAATTTTTTTTTAATTTCCCCAAATTTACCGGGGAAAAAATCCCTTACCAATAAAAATATTTACTTGGAAAATTTGTGGATTCCAAATAAAAAAAATTTAAAATCTACAAAATTTTTAAATATTTTTTAAACCGGTAACCCTTAAAAACGCCCATATTTTACTTCATCATCCCAAAAATTTTAAAAAAAATTTTTTTTTTAACCTTTCAAGAAAAATTTTTGATATGTGTAATTTAAATATGTAAAAGTTAAAAAAATTTTCCCTTTTTGAGGGAAAAACCCCCTTTCCCCAAAACTGAAATTTTAAAAAAATTTGAAAAACTTTTTTCAGCAAAATTTTTAAAAACCCCATTTGGGGTTGGTTTGTCAAATCTAAAAGAATTTTTTGTAGACCGAGGCCAGCCGAGGTCTCCCTGGACAGAAATGAAACTTTCCACCGAGGTTTTGTATACTTTTTATTTCAACCCTTTATTTATTTCCTATTATTTTAAATAGAAATTATGAAAAGTCCAAAATTTTTACGGCCGTGTCTGAATTGGTTTCTGAAAAACGGGTTTGAAAGTTCAATAATACACACAAATTTTTTTGGGCATGCCCGTTTTAACATTCACCGGGGTTTTTTTAAAGCGTTAAAGGGCTGACTAATTATATTTTTTTGAAGATTTGTATGAAGTAAACGAAAATTTTTAAAAAAAATTTAAAAAATTAGGACGGTTTTTATTGTTTTTTTTGTATGTTTTTTTAGGAACCAAAGGACGTTTTTTGGTTTTTAGTTATCCCTTAAAATTAATCAATTTTAAAATTTTAAAAAAAAGGAAAAAATTTTTTTATGTTGATTGAAAATAATATCTTTTAAAGAAAAATTTTTTAAATTACTTTTACCTTTTTTCCTCTAAAAAAACCTTACATTTTTAAATTTAAATTGGTAAAATGCCCCTTTATTAATTAATAGTAAACCTTTCGTTTTTCGAGGGTAGGGGGAAACCTTAAATTGGGGAAAAACTGCTTTAACCGTTTTAAAAAGGAATGCGTTGCTTACAGTGAAAAGGCTTTAAAATTTAATATTTTGTTTTTTTAAATTTCCCAAAACCAAAAAAAAAAAATTATCAATAAGGAAAATTTAGTTGTGCTACTCCCCCAAAAAAATTGAAATATTATTGTTATTATTAAATGCTTTTTCCTGTGTCACTATCCATTTTGAAATATTAATATTCAATAAATTACAAAAAAAATTTCCAACCGGGGGGAAAAATGAGCACTTTCCACCCGGGGGAAAAAAAACAAAAATCAACTTTCCACCTTTTAAAGATAGGTGAAATGTCATTATTACATGCATGTTTGTAAAAAAAAATTATTTTCCTGGATTTTTTTTTTAAAAAGGCCTTGGAAAAAAAAATATATTCATTTTTTTTGGGGAAAGGTTTAAACAAAAACATGGACTATTGGGGGGCAACATCCCCAAAAAATATAAAATAAATTTCAACTTTAAAAATGCAAAACCGGAAAATTAGGAAAAATCTAAGGGAAAAAAATTTATAAAATTTTAAACCACCCATCTAAGGGTAAAACCCCCCCCCATCAATAGGAAAAATTAAATGAAGCAGAATGATTTAAAAAAAATCCAGCTTGGTATTTTGTTGATGCAAGTAAAAAAAAACGGGTAGACTGTTTTTAGACCCCCCCAATTTACTAGCTATTCTTATATTAGAGATTTATAAACTTTTAAATATTTTTTTCTATTTAAAATTTGTATACGATTTTCTACATTTTAGGGGGAAAAAGTACCCCCTTGTAGGGGGGTTTTTGGGTTTAAGTGAACCCGAAAAATCTAAGAATGGCACTTTTATACACTTGGATTAATAATACGAGGCCAAAAATTTTTTTTAATAACAACATTTTATTTAATTTTCCTAATAATTTTCTTCTTTTCCCTCTTTTTTGGGGGGGGGTTTTTTATCAAAACTTACTCTAAACGGTGGTGTATGTTAATTAATTCATATTTGGATTCCTAAAACATTTGAATATTTTTTTAATTTTAAGTTGTATATGATTTTCTACATTTAGAGATGAATAAACCCCCCCGGGGTGGTTTTTTTTTAAAAATAAACAAAAAAAATTGGTACACAGCTATACAGTGATTCATGGGGAAAGTCTACTTTAGGTACGTAATCGGGGGCCAAAAAAAAAATAAAGTCTATACAAATATGGGTCCAAGGGGTTCATTTCCGAAATACAGGGGGGTTTAAAATTTTTTTTTTAATTTTTCCATTTTTAAATAAAATTTATGATATATAAAATTGGGGAAAATTGGTATCCCCGGGCTTTTTGGTATAGGATTCGAACCAATCTTATTACGGCTCTTACTTGTAGGGGGGGCCACCACATTTTTTTCTTTTTTAAAAATACAAATTCTTGGTACTGCCCATATTTTAAGTTAATTAAATAATGCTTTTTTTTTTTTATCAAAAAAAGGATACTTTTAAAATTGATATGGCAACGGTTTTTAGTTTTGATTTAAAAAAAAAAGACGCATCTAATTTTATTAAAGCAAAAAATTTTAAAAAAAAAAAAAATGTATAATTAACAATATGTATTTTAATTTTCAATAAAATTATTTTTTTAAATTTTTTTACAAAACAAAAGGAGGTTTTTATTTTTAAAAAATAAAAATTAAATAAAAACTTAACACCCTGTATTAACGAAGGCCTTCGGACCCATATTTGTATAGACTTTTTTTATTTTTTGGTTTAAAATTTCCTTTTAAATTTTTTCTTATCAAAAAAACCCCAAACTAAGGCTTTTAAAAAAAAAAAAATTTAATTATTTTTCCTATTGGTAAGGGTTAATTTACCTTTGGGTGGTTAGTATCATATACATTTATTTGCTATAAAAAATGTCTAAAAAAAAATTTTTTTTTAATTTTTAAAATTATATATTTATATATTTTGGAGATGAGGGCCCCCCTAGTTTGGGGGTTTGGTTTACAAACTTCTCGTAAATGGAGATGCATTATTTATTTTTTCAAGGGGTTTTGAAACAAAATCGCAGTAAATAATTTTAATACCACTGTTATTTCCGCATTCTTCAGATTGG
>JAHBCN010019484.1:0-15918 GCA_019359885.1 Listronotus oregonensis
TTTTTTTTATTATTATAAAAGTGGCCATGAGAAAATTCTGGAAATTATTTTCAAGTTCCGTATTTCACCGCTAGAGGGCGTAACTAAAAATTAAATAAGGAAATCGTATTTTTTTCCGAAAACCCATATATTAGTCTATATTTTTGATAATACTGTTAGAAAGCCTAGAAAATTCTCTATTATTTTGGATTAAGGCTCATTGGCGTACGACCGATAGTAGGGGTGGGGGAAGCTCTTGAAAGTGTAATCATTAAAATCGGTGTAAATTTTAAACCACTTATTCGATTTCAGCAAATTAAAATTTGTTTGCAAGATAAATAAGGCTGTTTTCCGTTCTCCTTATCGCTCTACAGTTCCCAATAAGAGTTGTTCCATTATCTAAGAATCACATGCACTAAGTTTGCAAAATCAAATGCATAATTTGACTGACTCTTAATAATTTTAGCCAACAGTACTTACCAATCCTCTTCCGATTTAACTATGGAAATGTCGTCAAAATTCTCACAAAGAACTTCTTCATTCTCAATAATTTCAGTTTTATCGTTACTTAGCACCATTGTAACTGCAACTTGCGGTTTGGAAGCTGACAACAGAAGTTGTGCTCTGAAAGACATTGGTAAAGCATTAAACAATCAAGAAGCTATGGGTACAGGGTTAAAATCTGATAAGCCCAAACTTCTTTATTTTAAAATACAATTAATTTTTTTTATTTGTGAAATCTCCTTAAACTTTAAACATATGCCATATTTTAGTGATGGGCAAAATGACCGGTATAAATGTTTCGAAATCATTTTGTTATCCAATGTTTTGTTGGATTGGACCTTACCGGGCCGATCGTACGACGGTAAACACGATGGTGTAAACAGGATTTGGATTCAAACTACCCACACAGCACAAGACATCTCAAAGACGTACATTTTTGGTCCAAATTTGGTCTGAACGCCTAAAGACTTACAGGAGATATCTTATGGACGTCTTTTTAATGATGTCAGTGGGATGTCCAATAACAACATTGTTAAAATGTCGTATGAAAGTCTTCTTTCAAGACATTTTAAACATTTCGCAGTTCAGTTCAGCAGAAACAAATAATAATAATAATCTTTTTTAAATGACGGAAATCGCCATTTTGTATGACTTTTTTATACCCAAAATGAGTTCGACAAGTGTTTACAGTCCATATAACCGTTTCTATTACTCACACGTAGTAGTACATACCCTTCTTGCATTCAAAAATTAATTTGGATTTTACTTGTTTTAAATTTTACAGGTTTTCATTTAAAATAAAATAAGTATTATTTTTATAGTTTGGAACATACTTAATTACGGAACAAACCTCTGCTGTCTAAAATTATGGAACAAACCTCTACGGTCTAAAATCATTGATGGAACACTGAGCCACACAGTGTATCTCTGTCCTTTATTATTCTTATATATTAAAAAATAACACCGATACATTCAGTGTGGAAGTTTTAGCCAATAGCTTTCCCTATATAAATTTCTATTTTTTACTCGACTTTGTCACTCACGTGATTCCGATCGAGTGGGTTTGCTGCTTCTCTTTGTCTAATGTAAACAAATAAAAGAAAGCAGACATAGTCGTGATCTAGCTGGCTCAAATTCCTTTGAGCAAAAACTACTGATATCTCCGTCTTAACCTATTTCTTACAACCATTGTGTTTTTCCAATGTTTTTCATATTTCCCGTTTAGGCGGCCGGCATCTTTGGCCGGCATTAGTAATTTATATTTATAGTGTATTATACTTTTGATTTTGTTAGGACTTTCAGCAAATAATTAAAAAAAAAGTTATATCTTTTGTGCTTAGTGTAAATTGCGAAAGTGCTAGTTAGAGTGAAAATAATAAGGTAAGTGTTTTGTATTCAAATGTTTGAGGGCTGACGATAATGATATTCAAGGTTTTTGCAAGCTCAAACAGGCTGGTTATTTAGATTTTCTCCAAAATATGGACTAACCACAACTAACCACATTTACATTGTGCTTAATTTTATATATCCAACATTTCAATCCAAATCCATAAACAATTCATTACTTTCATTTGTAAACATAATAAATGGTAAATTTTTATTTTGTTGGCCCACTTCCGATTTTAACGAAATTTGGTATATGGGGTGTTTTTAGCACGCTGATCACGAATCTGAAAGAATTTTTAGTCAAAACGTTACTGTGAAAGTTTTTACTATAATGTGTTACGAAATAACAAAATAATACTGTAAACTTAATTAAAACCTTTTAACAAATGTCATTTTTAAGTAAAAAAATCACAATTATGTATCATATTTCATTTTGATTTTTCCTTTATCGGTATGATCTGAAAGTACACAGCTTTGTGATTTACTGTCGGGTTTAATTTTGGGACACGGTTTTCTGAAACATGGAGTAGAGGTACATTGTTAACCTAAATCCGATTCAACCGATCGGATCGAACTTAAGAACGTGTTCTGAATGGTCAATTTCGAGCGAAACCTTAAAATCGACCAATTAGAACACGTTCCTAAGTTTGATCCGATCGATTGAATCAGATTCAGTTTAACGATCTACTCATACTCATATTGTGACTAAACTAACTTCACTAATTTTTGTTTTCAATTTGCTTTTAGTACAATTTTGGCTTGAAAAATGAAAAGAAACATTAACAAGAAGTACTTTATGCGAGTAAAACGAGCTTATCCCAAACTCACTAATGATTTTCATACTAGTGACAAACTTGCTAATCAATCTGTTCATGTAGAAAATGATCTAAATTTATCGACAAATTTATCAAATAACCCCCAACCTGGGTGTAGTAAAAATCTAGAAACCGAGTTCCTGTCCGAGACTGAAAGCGAGGATGAGTTTGGGGTAAACGAATATAATGTTGGAGATCGTCCGGAGAATAATAAGATGCCAGAGAATATTAATACTACAAAATCATTAAAGAGTAGCTTGGTTGAATGGGCCATAAAATATAATATTTCAAATGTGGCAGTTACTGATCTATTAAAACTTTTGCATTGTTCTGTTAATGAGTTAGAGACGTAAAATTAAAATCTGTACTTCCAGGGCAATATTACCATTTTGGTTTAAACGAAACAATTACGAATATGGTCATTTTTTTGGGTAATGATTATATATCCAAATGCAACAAAAATATTATCCTTAACATCAATATAGATGGTCTACCCTTGTCAAAAAGTTCCAGCAGCCAAGTTTATCCAATATTGATATCAATTGTGGGAGAGAATATAGTAGAAATGGTAGGGATTTATCATGGGTATGAGAAACCCAAAGATCCAAATGATTTTTTATCATATTTTGTTAATGAGGCCATTGGCATTGTTAATAATGGGATTATAATAAATAATATTAAGTTTAATGTAATAATTAAATGAATTGTGTGTGATGCTCCTGCAAAGTCGTATATTAAACTTTGTAACGGACACACAGGTTATTCATCATGCACAAAGTGCACAATACAGGGAGAGTACAAAGACAAAATTTATTTTCCTGAAATAGATAATCTTTGTCTAAGAACTGATAAAGAATTCAGGAACCAGGTAGATGAGGATCACCACTTAGGTCGCTCACTTTTGGAACAAATTCCCGGGCTGGATATGATAAATTGCTTTCCCCTGGATTATATGCATCTGGTCTGTCTTGGAGTTATGAAAAAGCTCTTAACCTTATGGTGCAATGGAAGACCAAATACCAAAATATCTTTTCAAGCTATATCTACAATTTCTCAGTCACTAGTTGCCTTATCAAACCAAATTCCAATAGAATTTAATAGAAAGCCTAGATCTCTCGATGAGTTAAAAAGATGGAAAGCTACGGAATTCCGTCAATTACTCTTTTATACTGGTCCATTGGTACTCAAAGCAAGCCTAAGCCAAGAGAGGTATCTAAATTTTTTGTCTCTACATGTATCATTGCGAATTCTTTCCAGTTCGAAATAGAGTAATCTGTTAGATTATGCTCATGAATTGCTTAAATATTTTGTAGCAACATTTCAAACATTATATGGTATAGAAAATACATCTCATAACATCCATAACCTGTTGCATCTAACAAATGGTGTACGAAACCATGGGCCAGTAGACAAATTTAGCTCGTTTCCCTATGAAAACTTTTTACAAACCATCTTAAAATCAATCAGAAAATGTGAAAAACCATTGCAACAAATTGTTAGGAGACACTCAGAAAAATGTACACTAATTCGCCAAAAAACAAAAAGTAGATTTCCACAATTTAAAGATTGTCACTCAGTTGGACCTCTAATTCAAAACAAAAATTGTGGAGAAAGAAATGATGAATATTTACAGTTCAAGACCATTATTTTCTCCAAATTTACGTTAAGAATTTCACCTCCAGATAATTGTTGTTTTCTTAAAAATAATGATATAGTTGTTATTAACAATATAATTAAATCAGGAAACCATTTCAGTTTAGTAGGTAGAAAATACCAGATAAAAAGATCTTTTTACAGAAATCCTTGTGATTCTTTTGAATTGAATATTTTTGAAACCCAAGAAGATAGCTTAGGTCCAATTGAGAGTTTTAGTGGCAGTGACATAGGCTATAAGTGTGTTAAGATGGAATTTAATGAAAAAGTCGTCCTTATGCCTCTATTACATTGTTAATTTAAAGTTCAATAATGAATAATATTAAATCATTTCTCTAATCTTTTTTAAAATAGTTTTGTTCATTTACTTTCTTTTACTTCTAAATATTTTATATTTCTTTACCTGAATCTTAATAATACAATAGTTTTTTAACTTAGAGTGCTTTAGGCCTATTATAATTGTGTAGTTGTTATTTTTTGGTTTATTAGATTTAAGTTAAATAATGGAAGAGAAAACTTGGACGGTAGTCCAATTTATTGATGATGGTACTGTGGAGGCTGTGCCATCTATGTGGATTCAAGGAGATCGATGTCACTGGCCAACATTCGCTCCACAAAAACTACATGGTGCAATAAAGAAATGTGAGTCCCTAAACACTTGCCTGCCCACCCACATAGTAAAAATATTTAGGAATGCCACATTTAGTAAGTACTGTTTTTATTGTTTTCCTCTAATTTACATGTTAGTCATTTTGGACACACTACATTCCTTATTTTTACAAAAAAGATTAGATTTTCCTAAAGTAGTAATTTATGACTTAAAACTATTGCTTAAAAAATCATAGGCTTAACAAAAAAAACTTCTAGCAAACCCTATATTGTTTTATTTTATTTACAACTTGGAAAAAGGTATTGAAAGAGTAAATTAACTCTAGTAAAATATTTTATTTTTTAGATGATTACACAAAAGCTAGAACCAAGGCGAGACTGGCAGAAGACACTAGCGATCTTCAAACCGAAATTGAAAGCACTAATAAACGAAAACGAATTCAGAAAATCCTAACTAGCAGTGATGATTCCATCACTGATGATTCCATTAACGAAAGCATTTTAAAACCAGCACCACCTATTGACAACTTCAAAATAAAAAGTGGTAATAAGATTTTTTTATGTCGTAAATTACATTTAGTGTTATTTTAAGAATACTTATTGTTTTGTTAAAAAAAAATGCTGCTAAAAAAAGAAACAGACTATATTGTGGGGAGAGTCTTATGTATATAAGAATGAACTAACTTTTTTAACATTTAATTTATTTATAGATATGCATACAACTTCCCTGGATCATTTGGAAGAGTCACTTTATATGAGAGAAGTGACACCTGCTCTTACTGAAGAAAGAGAAAATCCTAATCAGGGGACAACTAATTTGCAAAATGGTCAAAATACATTTGACTCTGGATGCCTTCAACAATCTCAAAATCAGCACAATTCAGTCTGTGAGAATTGTAATGAAAAAAGTTAGTTTTTTACAGTTATATAAAGGTTACTTAAAATATCAATACCAAAATTAATGCTCCAATTTTTTTTTCAACTAATTAGTATAAGTGAGGGACTCCTTGGAGACAATATGATTTTAAATAAAACTACCAGCAGTTTTTTAGTAAAAATGCTGGTCGATATATTAAAAATGGTATCATTCCCAAGAAGTTTGATCCAAAGTTGCTGCTTATTAAATGTAGTTGATAGGCTTTTCATGGAGATGATAGTGTTTGTACTTCATACTTTACTTATATTTTATTGTTTAGGCAAAACATTGAAGATCTTAGTTCAGCAGGTTTATGTCCTTAGATCCTTGATGGTGGACACTCTATCGGAGGTAAAGAATTGAGGGAAAGAATTAAATATTACCCCTGGAACCGTCCAGACAACAGTAAAATTAAACTTTTTTTAATGAAGATTTAAACTTGCCAATTAACCCTTTCTTTACCGCACACAAATGTCATTGCAGTGCCCCCAATCCCAGAGTTTTTGACAAGCCATAAACCCCACTGACGTATATATACGGCATGTTAGGAATTAAATAGAAATATTTTTTTTTAGATAATTTATTACAAAAATATAAATGCTTATTTGTTAAAAAAATTAACATTTAAAAGTAAAATTCAAAGATATAAATTCTTGGTTAAAAAAAAAATAAAAAATGAAAATTCAAAAGTACAACTTCTTAGTAGACACAAGGAAAAATCAAAATAGGTCATTTTCTTAGTATACGTCCATAGTGTGATATTCCAAAACAGGGAGAAACGCACAATCCCACGTTGCATTCTGTGCACATATATCTAGAATCTCGTCTCTTCTTTTTGTCGCGAGTTTTGGATTGTGAACAAACAATGCATCTTCGAACTTTGTTATTTGGTATGGTAGCCGGAAAATGTCGCCCTGTAAGGCGCTGAAGATTTGGTGTAGTGACCTTTGTCTGTCTAGTTTTTGGTATATTAAATCTGTAACAAAAATGTTTTTTTGTAAATAAGGTAAAATTAAAATTAACAGTATTTACCTCTCAAGCAGCTGTCGAGTAAGGTTAAGTTGAAAGTCTGCTAATGCTATCTTTTTTGGATTTTGAGCCAGGAATAATGCATGACTGTTCAAAACACATAGATCGAGAATGTGAAAGAATAGTTTCTTGTACCATTTTCGTTTTTCTAACACATTCTGTAGAACTGAGCATCATGTCTGTCCTGTCAACTGCTCCCATATTTTGGTTGTAGTTTACTACACATTCCGGTTTTCTCACAAATTCCCCTGTCTTTTTGTCTTTCTTATCTAACTGTATCATTTGGTCCTCGTGAAAAGTTGTTAACATGGTAACGTCTCTTCGATCTTTCCATCTGACTGCTAAAATATTATCACTAGCCATCGATTTTGTTTGCCCCTTTTCCAATTTCCCTGATAAATCTGGCATTTGCTTTCTATTAGCCCTCACTGTACCACAAGTGTTTGTTTTTGTGTTCAAATAAGTAGGTAGAAAGCGCTGGTGAGGTATACCAGTTATCTGTGTAAAGGGGAGTGACCCTTATCCAAATAAGGTTGCATTAGTGTTGCTACAACTGATCCTGATATACCGAGATCTTCATATAGGTCTATTTTTGTTTTCGAGCCTGTATACACGATAAAATCTAGGACATATCCTGTTTCACAATCGCATAAAAGGAATAGTTTGATGCCAAAACGATGACGTTTTGTTTTTATAAACTGTTTAAAGAGCAGACGTCCTTTAAACAGCACTAAACCTCGTCAATTACTAAATTTTGGAATGGTGAAAACCTCTGGGCAAATGAATTTTTAATTGTTTTGAAAATACCTTGTAACTTATGTAAAGAGTCGCCTTGAATTTGTTGGGCATTATCTGCAAAATGAAGCATACGCAATATCATTTGAAGCGGTTTCTTGACATCGTTTTTCCAAATATCGGAGTGTAAAGTAATTCATCGGTCGACCAATTTTCGACAAGTTTATTTTTCTATGGCGAGCTGCAAGTAGAATACGGAATAAAACTGAAAAAATCTTCTTTGTAATTGGTGTCCAAATGATTTTTTATTTGATCTTATCTTTTCTGAAGCATATTTATTAGTTTCGGTTATAATGGTCTCCACCACTTCATTATTCATGAATAAAAGGAAATAATCCATTTCTGTCAAGGAATTTTCCATGTTCTCTAAAGAAATGCCAGAATTTGTGCTGTCAAAGTTATGTATTATAGGAATAAATTGTCGCTTTGTCCACTTTACAGAGAAATTTTCATCTAAAGCTTTTCTTACCACTTTTGTTGTTATATTTTCATTTATGTTATTGTCCTGTATCATTTGGCTCACTTTCAGTTTGCTGAACTTCGGATGTTCGACTAACAACATATCGTTCACCTCGTCTTCCGCTGCTTTCCTCACTATCACTCGGTTCATAGTTGCTTCCACTATCAATATAAGGTTCTTCATCGGAGCTTAGACATTCTAGAATCTTATTTATTTCTTCGTTCACTAGGCCCATAAACTGGAAACGCTTTTTCTTTTTCGCGAAGGGCCCGGACCACTGGACGCCATTTTCCTCCACTCTGTAAGGTATCACACGTAGTACTATTTGATGATCGATGCACGATGCACCGCACCGATTTATGCATAGGTTCGGGATTTTTCGAAGTTTTCGTTAATGTCGTATATTTGCGGCAGTGGTTCTAGAAACATTTATATAAAAACGTAATAATATGACACTGGGCCCGCAGACACGTCAAGACTAGCGTATAAATGTGACAGTGGGTCTAAAAACACACAAAAAAAATAAGTGTCGTATATATAAGGTAGCGGGTTTAAAAACATTTTATTAGAGAACGTATATATACGGCAGTGGGTGTGAGAGACAAAGTATGTTTTGTCATATATATACGGCATTGGTAAAGAAAGGGTTAACAATAATGAAGATTTTAATAAAATAGAGGAATATCTTCAGGATGACACTAATTTTAATAATGCAGTAAGGAAAGCTTCTATAATTATGATTAATTATATTTCATATAATTCATCTTAATTTAAACATCTGTTTAGGTTTTTTTTTAATTCAGTTAAAGTGGTTATTCTTTAATTGATTGGTGGACAAAAAAAATTAAAAACTGAAAAGAAATAACGTGGCAAAAAATGACGATGAATTTTCCATATATATCTGTTATAAAAATGTGCCTTTATTTTAGGTTTTGGAAATATCAAAACTTGGAGGGTCAAATAATTATGATTTTGTAAAAAGAGCTCTACAACTTATTATGACCAATGATCAAGCTTTAAAGTATAGCTGGTTAGGAAGAAAGGGAAAAAGGAACTTTCACAAATCAAATGTGGCTCGAGTTATACTGAGTAAGAATATTTTAATTATATCACAAATTTCAAAACCAGGAGACGTTAAATTAACAAACCTAACTCCTTTTGCCCCAAAAGTTAATTAATTTTCTGCAAATTATGCACCTATATCACAAATAATTGAAAAAAACAACTATGCATGCATGCATGCATATTACAAAAAGATGTATTACAAATTAAAGTAATAACTATAGACTTATTTTATTTTAAGTAGTATCTAAAATTCGGTTTTAAACTTTTTTAATCATAATCTAATAGACTTTATAAATCAGTCCGTTCCTGTCTTCCTAGATGCCGTCAAATACAGTTTATAGCAAGAATTTGTGAGTCTTTATTGCTTATATGACATACTAAAATTTTATTGAAATATACAGGTCCACTTAAAAGTTACCCATTGAAAGGTAATATCGGGGGCCCATAACTTCGTTATGGAGCAGCTAAGGAACTTTTTTTTATATGAAAGACTAGTGTTATTTTGACGTCTTCTACACGCTCCTAAATTTTAGACATATACTTACCTGACACCCTGTATGGATGTAATATTAGGTTTGTTTGATTTACAGTTACAAATATGTTCTATTAAAAAAAAATATTTTATAAATAAGCCTAATGGGTTACGCTAACTTTAAACTTGGTTAATATAATATTTATATGGTACATGTTTGAATGTATTTATTCTTTTTGACAGGATCTGCTGAACTCACTGGACTAGGAAAAACCCAGAAGGAGACGGAAAATTCCGTACAACTATGGCTAAGAAGGGCGTCAGATAGAAGATTAGCACAAAATTAACCTAATTAGTGCAGATATACGTACATGTTATTCTATTAGTGTGGACTAGTCTATATAAATGACAAAACATTTAATTATTCGTTTTAATTTAAATGCATTTACTTTTAGTCCTTCTCATAATTTTAAAATGAACAAAGGTATAGTACATTTCTAATTAAGTGACAATAATATAAAAAAGGCATAACTATGAAAAATACTCAGTTGAGTAACCTCTAGCAAGTCCTGAAATCATTAATAGTCAGTTAACAAGCTTAGCACAATATTCGTCTATTTTTTAATCTAAAGGACTTAAGTCTGGAGATTTTGGCATCCACTCAATGGGACCTCGTCTGCCGATCGACTGATTGGACAAATGGGTGTCCAAAAACTGTCGTACTAAAGCCACATAGTGCAGTGGTGCACCATCTTGTTGGAAATTGATAACATTTTCATTATAATTAACGCCATTTTTTAATATTTCGGTAATTTGTGGCTCTATTGTATTTTCTAACATGTGACGTCTTGCCCGTCAAGTTTCTAGGAATAAAGAAAGCTCCTACAATATAATTTACGAAAATGCCGGCCCACACATTTATTTTTTTTCAGGATATTGCGGGTGTACCTCTCGAAACAAATATGGATTCAAGTCACTCCAATATCGACAATTATGTCTATTTACAGCACCGTGTAAATAGAACGTACACTCATTCTAGAAACAAATATTAAATAACAGATTTGCATTGTTGATTAAAAGTTGGGACATTAATTCGCAAAACTCCAACATTCCATCAAAATCGTCTTCATTAAGCTCATGGGCAAATTTTATCTTGTACGGGTGAAATTAGTTGTCTTTCAAAAATCCCTGTACTGTTAAGCGTGTAAATTCTGAAGAAGTAACCACTCCACGAGGGCTTTGGGTATTGTCAAATGCTACGTGTTCCAACACTGGTATTTCTGCGACTTCATTTTTAAATGGTCAATTTTTTTTAATGGCGATTACGGCGAATATTAGACACAGATCCAGTTTCTTCAAATTTTCTTATTAATTAGCCACATACTTATCAATAATATTTTTGTCTGGATGTAACGCATTAAACAATCGGGTAGCAGCTCTTGTAATGCTACCATTTTGGTAATACAGTTTAAATATTTTTACCCTTCTAAAACTCAATAAATCATTGTTCAATATTTATCACACAGGTAAGTTAACAAGTTAAAATCAAAGACAAAGTTTTCCTATGACTTATGATGGCACTGACTGATGCTAAATGTTTTTGATATAAACTTTATTAACAAAAGTTACTAAAAACGTCATAAAGACTCTAAAAACTTAAAAAAATGGGGGTTTTCATTAAAAAATCTTAAGTGTGGTAGAGAAATAGACGTTCCCCTAGAAATCAAAATTGACGTGTTCGAGCATTTTCACCAAAATATACCTGAAGAGTCACAAATAGGGGTGCGACCTTTTCGTTGGGCCCTCTATGTAGTACCCCCAAAAGATCACCCGATTTTGCAGAATCGATACCCCTGACACAAAATGCTAACCCCCCCCAAAAATTATTCCTGGCTACGGCTTTGCCCTCAAACGAAAGCTTATATGTCAATACAAAAATCCAACCCATTAAAGAGAGGACCCAGGTGCTAGTTGAGAAGTTTGCTAAAACTCCTCATAACAGGCACTTATTAACAGCTCATTGAAGGGAAAGGACCAAAGAGCATTCAAAATTCCGCCATCCAGAACACACCTTATGGGAACTCTTCAACAGCTATACAGCAACACAACCAGAGTTGAGAAGTAGTTATTTACTTTTTTACACACATTGTCTATGCTTGAAAACAATACGCATTTTTAAGGATTCCCACAAATTAAAAGAAAAATGCATAAACCAATATTTACGTAAGCATGGGAGGGGGACGAAGAGTTTTGCTTACTTTTGCTGACATGAGGGAGGAGGAGGCGGGTAAATAATTGTAATAAATCTGCCTATGTAATACTTAAACGGCCCCAAAATAAGAAATAAAATATTGTACATTTTAGTGTATTTTTAATATGTAAGTACTCAATAAGGGTATTTTCTAATTTAAACTGGTAATCAGTTTCAAGAAGGAAGAATATTGAAGCTAGTCCACTTGGAGGCCTCGTAACTCAAAAACCAAAGGTTGCCTAAAAAAGTAATCAAAATCGGCGTGACGACAATTTAACCAGATTTTTTTTCTGTAACGTCTCCTGTAGCATTGTTCTTAATTTATTAGGATCAATTCTTGTTCCATTATAAATTTACTTCGACCTTTTCGAGCCCTAAAATACCCAGTGTCAGTTGAAAGTTAGAAACTATCAACATGAATTATATTTGGCTATTTACCAATTAGAAAAGCAAGGTGTAGTATGGGCCTAAACTTATGCATAAGATCTTGTCTGTTATTCAGAGTAATAGTTTACATGATTTTACACTTTTTACTTTTTATACACACCTTATTCCAAAATACACCTTCGATAAGAGCGCTGACGAAAAAAAAAGGTGTAAAACAGTGTTCACTATGTCTGAATAACGTACAAACCTATATAATAGTTTTATCAACAAGTTATTTTAATTATTACAAGCCTTACCTTATTAGCGCTTTATCTTCCATACTGTTGTTATTTATTGATGGGCCGATCTTAGAAATAAGTTAGATTCCTAATTTTTAATGTAAACGCACGAACATCAAATGGAAACGAATAAAACGTAATAACAACTGATAACCACAAACTGATAACAAAACCACAAGAACTTTAACGGTTTGTTGTTCGTTTTAATATTTCATTGGTTTGTTGACA
Organism: Listronotus oregonensis; assembly: GCA_019359885.1. Lineage (NCBI taxonomy): Eukaryota > Metazoa > Arthropoda > Insecta > Coleoptera > Curculionidae > Listronotus > Listronotus oregonensis. The sequence goes on from JAHBCN010019484.1 coordinate 12,828, forward strand.
CATTTTAGGATTGTAGTGGATACTGATTTCTTATCGGATATGTAGCAAAAGAGGTACCGTACCACCGTACAGGGGGCGGCAAAATTAACGGATTCTTATTGGTCGACTTAAATTATGTCAGTTGTATTATACAGAGTCTATTAATCTAAAGGGGTTATAACATCGTCGAAAATGGGGATAGCAAAAGTCCAAGACGTGAGGGTGTGAAAAGGGTCGCTTATGTTGGCGGCCCTGTCGGGTAACTCTAAAAGTTACTAGCATTCTTAGCTGTGGACAGAGTCGTGCCACAAGTCGAAGTTTTTATATGGGGTTATTTTTACAGTTGAAAATATTTGTGTACAGAGTTGATATTTTATTGGTTTTGACTGTTTTTACTATATTGTTTTTGGTAGAAGTTTTTGTTTAGATTGTGTAGTATGAAGTGGACTGCGAAGAACTTGTAAGTTAAACTTTCGAGTACCAAATAAGAACACGAGATCTACAGGGTCTTCATTAATGTCTGTACACCACGTGACCAAAAATGTTGCGGGTTGCCTATTCAGAGGTTGCACAAAATTTAATAAAATATCCCTAGAAATACTCATTGGCGCCGTGCATTTTAAAATCGATTTTTAAATGTCAAAAATATTTTGTTTTTTAAGGTTAGAAAATTTACCATTTATCATTTTTTTTAAAAATTGTAATTTGAACCAAGTTATTACAGCTTTTGGATAATTTTTGTATGCATTTAGTTTAAGTCTCTTGTTTGTCAATAATTTAGTTTGCTAGATTTGGGTAGAAAAAATGTTAGTCAAGGAAACGAAGTCATGCACGAGGTATTTTGTGGAGTAAAATGGATTTGAATGCGGTTTTTATTTGATTTGTATCGACGTCTACAAACTTTGTAAACAAATTGAATTATTGGAATAGAAAAACTTTATTTCTGCATTAAAAAATGCATTTTAAGGTTTGCAGTTAGATATAAAAATGTATAACTGGGTAAATAATGATGGAAATGAGAATTTGATACTCGGGGGTTTTTAAGGTGGCTGACATGCCGAATATGACATTGGCAAGGGTCTACGGAGTACCTGGTGCGCGCTGAGGATAGTGTAAACGTTAACTGGAATTTTACCACAGTTTGACTGACATTAGCAGGATTTGTTGTAAAACTTTAGAAGATGACGTTTACACCATCCTTAGCGCGCACCAGGTACTCCGCAGGCCCTTGCCAATGTCATATTCGTGTTCAGCGACCTCGAAAACCCCTGAGTAACAAATTCGAGCCCATTTTCATCATTATTTACCTAGTTATAATTTTTTATAATTGCTAATTTTAAAATGCATTTTTATAAGGCACAAATGCAGTTATTCATTTCCCATTAGTTAAATTTGTTCGAAAGTTTCTATATGTTCATACGAATTGAATGCAAGGAACCGCATTCAAATCCATGTTACTGTACAAAAATACCTCTTAAGGCCATTTTCTGTGACTATTCAAGTCATGTTAACTTGTAGTTTACACAATTTATTTATATTATTTAAATAAAACTACTTGACTTAAAATGGTGGGCATTACTTAGATTTATTTGTACTTTATTAATAAATTAAATGTCAATTATTACATAATAAAAGAAATTAGGATAATTATTACATGCTAAAAGAAATTAAGATGCAACAATCTACAAAAAATTCCAATTATTTAAATATCATACTAAAATAAAAAGAAAGTATAGTTACATCACAATAAAATACAAGTAGTCATGCACAAACATTAAAATGTAATAAAACTTTCAGCATTTACTGTATCGTAAAAAAATATTGGACCTATAATCCTTCTTCTCGAAATTGCTACCCAGACCCCTATTTTAATTGGGTGTAAACTTGTTTCGATAAAGGTATGTGGATTCTCCGTGGCCCAAGTTCGGTAGTTCTGACTATTTACATAACCGGACAAATGAAACCATGCTTCATCAGAGAAGAAAGTACGGTCCAAAACATCATCATTGTTAAGAATTTCATTAAACCATTGACAAAACTGCACCCTCTTTGCATAATCTGGTGGAAGGAGTTCTTGCAATACTGTGACCTTATATGGATGCATTTCTAATTTTTTGGTAAGTGCTTTATGGCAAGTACCAACAGACATTCCTAAAAAAATGTATGGCATTGTAAACATAAATTTCAATTTTTATTTAAAATAGTATCCTTACCGGTCTGAGTAGACAGCTTCTCTACCGATTTGTTAGGACTGTGCTCCATTCGGACACGCATATCTTCAAGGACAGGTTCTGTAAGCACGCTAGGCCTTCCAGTGGACTTTCCCTTACAAATGCAATGCTTGTTTTCAAAACGATTGATTAGCATACGTCTGTGATGAACAAATGTTTCATACTCAACAAGATTGTCAGGGAACCTTTCGCTAAACTGGTCCATGCAACTTTGGAGAGAATATGACCAAGATCCATCCTCATTACGAGTTGCACTTCTAAAATGTGCCATTATTATAAAGGCATCTTGTTCCGCAGTCCACATTTTAAACGTTTTCTAAAAATAAAAAAACAGTTTTATTTACGTAACCTCAATAACAAAAACACATGTAACTTACCTTTAAAACCCGAAATATGCAAAGTAGCTCTGAAAAGAACTGTTTTAAGCTTGTAAAGTTCGTTTTTGAAAATAATTTAATCAAAAAAATCTAAAACTTTTCCAAATAAACTATCCAAAAACCAAATACGCCAACAATGACCGGTCTGTCAGTAATATCAGTCAAATCAGCTGTCAAACAGAGCTGTGTTGCCAACACTAATTTTTTCCTCATAAAAGGTGTGTTCTTTTGACCATTAACCTGCACTGATTATGATTTTTTAGAATTTTAACATTTTAGGAGGTTATTATAATCAGTAATTTTGACAAAAAGATTTTTTGCTTTGTTCGGAGATTAGAAACTGGTAAATGGTCACAGAAAAAAATAAACGTAGGCAAAAAATTTCTGAACTTTTTTTTCAACTTGGCAACCTTGTAAATAGGAAAGAAACCAAGCAGTGGAGCCACTTTTACAAACCAAAATCGCGTGGTCACGTGGTGTACAAACATTAATGAAGGCACTGTA
>JAHBCN010019485.1:0-15913 GCA_019359885.1 Listronotus oregonensis
AAAATATCTGCCTAAAAGTTTTGGCATTATCACTTCTCGGTGAAATTTTACAGCAATTTTAGAATTTTGTTCCAAAATCTTCTCTTTAAAAACCATTTTTTGGGGACCAAATTATAAAATCGCAATATAGCAAATTAGTTTAAAACATTTGCATTTGCACCTGGTCATAATAACTTTGACTTCGCTTTAACATAATTTTGTCATTATTTAATATGACACATGAACTTTTTAGCTTCGCATAGTCCTCTATGCATTTAATGTCATTAGCATATAACAAATAAGGATACTTTATCTCTAACACACCACCTAAGCAACACTCACAAAAAACTATTTTGTCGGAGATGCTCAAATTCAGGCCATTGGATTTACTATGATGCCAACATCATTTACGACCATATTGACATGCTCTTCTTCCATTATTTCTCGGTATTTATTTATACCACTGACTCATGTTTGAAGCCCCACTCTTTAGTTTTGTTCGGAATATCGATTTTGTGGGGTAACAAATCATTTTTATTAGTCAAAGAAGGAGACTTTCTTAGTTTTACAAACTCCTTTAAATTTTGGTGTAGTTATTCTGCCAGCCCTTTAAATATACAAATTATTAGAGGCATGTTAAGCTCTGGTTAAGTTTTCAATTTTTTCTTCTTCTTGGCTTGAAACAAATTCCATTGTTTAGATACTTTTCATCAATTCCTGATAGGATTTTTTTATCAAAAATGTTGAATATTGATGTGTGTTAATTGCCTTAGCTGCAAAAGGTTGAACAATTCTTATCAGGCCAGCAGTTCGATCTAACAATTCTTGCTAGAAGGTTAATGACCTTCTTTACCCGTTTCTGGAACAACTACTGCACATTGTGATGAAGATAATGGAACTGACCAAAGTCAATTTTTGTTATTGAAACAATTAGAACATCCGTTGATAATGAAGGCATGGGCCACCAGGAAGATCTCTGTGCAAGACATTGCACCTTTCTTGATATTTGCATAAACAGCAGCAAAAAGTAGAACAGCGATATGGACCATCTAATCTGATCCATCCTTTTTAGAATTACCTGGCATCAAGAGGCTTAGTATTTGCCTTCAATGTTTCACCTGAAAAGAACAAAATGTATTTCAATAACAATTTAAATAATGAGCATGAAAAACTTTTTAGTTGTTGCTTTGGAAATGGAATGTAGGGCTTAGCTTATTTTTCACCAATCATGACAACTTATCAACAATGAATGTCAGAGCTGTCACCCAAACTAACCTAAAACATTAAGTGTGGTCAGGATTCTACAAGTAATCTAAGCCCTACATTTACAATTAGGAAATGTGTCATTTGGTTCTGAAAATGGATAAAAGAATAATGGTTCATTATCATAATATTATATATATATTTATATATATATATATATATATATATATATATATATATATATATATATATATATATATATATATATATATATATATATATATATTTATATATATATATATATATATATATATATATATATATATATATTTTTTTTTTTTTTTTTTTTTTTTTTTTTTTTTTTTTTTTTTGGAGTTAAAACACTTTTTAAAAAGATTATTTTTATTTTAAAATGAAAATTATGTTAATTTTAAAGACTAAATTACGTGTCAAAAGTACAGAGTTTAAATTAAAGAGGGAACAAATTCACTGAGCTGGCTTCTTTGTGGATGAATGTATTTATAGTTTCTAATCCAATAAACGTTTCTAGAACGATTCGTACTCACGTAGGCCATGATGCAAAAAATGGGTTTACCATATTTTTATAAATAACAAAAAGGATTGTAAACAACATGGTCAGCAAAAAAGCACTTGTTGATGTTTTTAAGATGCAAAAGAAATATGATAAGCAAATACGCAATTTCCGTTGTTGGTTTTTGGTAAATACCTTTCCCTTACAATTAATAAAATAAAATATTAATAATTATTATTTAAAATAATTTATTCTTATATATAACAACTCCCCTTTTATGAAAAAGTTAGTCTTAAATGCAGTAACTTTTTTTTCAAAACAAAATGTTATTATTTTTTTCTAATACATTATTCAAAATTAATGATTTAATTATTGGTTATAGTAATAATATAATCGAATATATAAAATAATAAGTAGATTAAAAATTAGGCACAACTTTTTTTTGGCTGTTGTATTTTCGAGAAATTTAAACTTTCCCCTTATCTATTGGTTCGCCAAACGGATGCTAGGGCGTCTTCGAGGTAAAATTTAAAGCCACCCCTAGGGTTGAAACAAAGGGGAGGAATAGGTGGATCACCGGGGAAGTCTCAATTCCGTATCTTATAAGCCTTTTTCGCTTTTTACATTTATAATATATTAAACAATAATTACAATGACAATTAAGGTAATTGATACATAAGTAAACCAAGGGTAATATTTTTTAATTGCTGGTTCATTTATTAAGTCATCAAGTTCTTGCGAATATTGATCCAATTTGTGTTTCGCGATCTCTAAACTCAAGTTTAATTGACTTATTTTAATTGGTTTTAAATTAAGATATTTATTCGAGTTTTCGGGATATTCTTGACAGCATGTATATGGTACTCGTATTACATTAGTATAATTATAGTGCCATTCTGAAACTTTCTGCATACTAGCTTGTACACGTGGCTTCCGATAAAAGCTGAGCAACTAGGCTGTAAAGTCATTATTGAATTGACTTAATTATTTCCGATATTGGATAATATTTTCACATTTTATTGTAATGGTGTTTGATCTGTTACTGCAGTAACCAAATATTTTATAACAATTGAATTTTAAGTCTTGTGCATAGACTAAAATCATTTGGCAATTTTGGAAGTTCCATAAATTTTTGAGTTTTTTAAAGTTGAGTTACATATTGCATTATTATCAAAGGATAATACAAATTTCTACATAATTTTGTTAATCATTACTTCCTTGCAATTGTCAATACTTGATAATGGTATAAATTGATCGGAATCTTCACTTTTCGAATATATTTTTGTATAGTGGGTAAAATATGGTGTAATTTTGTTCTATTGTCCTTAATGGGTTGGAAGAGTCGATAGACTGTATAGAGCTGAGACTTGTTAGAGGGATATCTAACACAAAAATAACTTTCGAAATAGTTTGAAATGCGGATAATTCTATTATGTCCAAATATGTAGCGATTGTTCTCTAGGAGGAGGGTAAATTATTTCTTTTTAGATTTTGCGCGATTGTTTGTAACGCAGAAACAGGTCTTTAGGGGTTATAATAGATGTATGAATTATGTTTAATCTTGCGAAAGGATAGCATTTAAAATATCGTTTAATTGATTTTCAATAAAAGAATAAATTCCGTTAATTGATCAATATTTGATTAATTTAATTTGGTTTCCATAGCCGTAGTTTGATCATATTTTCATGTATACTTGTTTCGATTTTCTTTAATTGTCATTAAATGTCTTTTCATCGATTTGAAATTTTCTAAAGTTTCATTAAAATTTTTAATTCCGATGTAGTGACCGTTATTTGTTTCTTTAATAGGTTTTAGTTCGTGCTCTCTTTTTCGATTTTATTTATACAGTTATTATAATATTCTCCGTCACTGGAGTCTAAGTTACCGGTAATAAATTTCCATACACTGCCTGGGCATTTTTATACCTCTTTTTACGGGGTCTTGTCGAAATATCAAAACTATTTCATTAAATTTGTCTTCTATTTTCTGACGTTTGAATTAATAAATTTAGATGGGTTTTTAATTCGCTATAAAAATTATAAATTGCGTAAGCTTTTATATTTACCATAGACATTATGCCTGTAGAATTTGGTTATTATTTTCAAAAAAGATCTTTTTAATCTACTTACATCCTTATAAACTAAAGGGTCCACTTATCATTTGATACCTTTAATTGTTTTCTCTTTGGAAAAACCCTACATTGTTTTCTATAGGTTTGATAGTGTATCGGTATCGGTAGTTATATTTGCCTGATTCGTAAGTTGGATAATTGCGAGTGCCAGTAATCTGTAAAAAAAGCAATTAGCTTTTATTATTTATTCAGATTCACTTTCTATGGCATTTTTATCATCTGGTTTAATTTAATTTCGTCATAATAGGGTTCATACGGTCGTAATTTACTTTCGTTAATTGTTTTGTTTCGAGATTTTCCAGTGTTCTTTGATGAATTTCTTTAATTAAGAATGGGCCAATAAATTTGGGTTAATTTTTTTTATTTGAGATTCTTTAATATAGACCTTGTCTCCTATTTTTAATCGGTCGGATCGAATTTTTATGTAATTGTGTATCGAAACGTTCTTTCTTTTCTTTTTTTTGTAATTGCGTTTTATTTCGTACGATTTGAAAATGTTTAATCTCGCGTTAAGGTCTTCATATATTTTGATAAATTCTTTTTCATTATATAAGATTTCGGGTGGTCTACTGGAACAATGACCGAATACTAGTTTAAGGGGTAAATCCGTGGGTTTTATTTACTGAATTGTTATCAAATCACGCGTAGGGTGTTGACAGGGATGTTCATTGGGTCTTCAGATGTCATAACTCTTATCATTTCTAAAAGTGTTGCGTGAAATCTTTCTAAAGAGCCTTAGATTTAGGGTGGTTGACACTAGAAAAGGTTAATTTAATGTCGTATAAATTACAAAGGTCTTTCATTAATTGTTGTCAAATTCTCGACCATGATCTGCCAAAATTCTCAGTGGCGTGCCAAATGTTGAAAATAAAGAAAAAGTATTCCGACTGATTTGTGTTTGTCAACAAGTGGGTAAGCGAAAAATTTTGTAAGTTCGTCGCGTATTGAAAACTCTTTATTTTCCGGTATTTCGAGAATATCGATTTTATTCGCTCAACGGGGTTTTAGGGGTTTCCGTAATAACAAAGGGTTATCTAAGTTTTTTCTCAAGATTTTATTTTTTGACAAATTTCGCATTTTTTAATATAATTTTCCACGTCTTTACTTAAGCCTGTCCAATTATGTTTTTTTTTTTATTCTGCGATTGTTTCTTTACACCTCTATGGAAATTTTTTTTCCTGTATGGTATTGATCTATAATGACCGGTTTTCGTCATCAGAAGGTGTGGGACAATATTTTGAAAATTACAGTTTTAAGTCTTTATCGGCAAAAATGAAACAAAGCTTTCTAAAATTGGTAATTCGACATTATTTTCAAATAATAAGTTTTTTGAGTCCGTTATTTCGGTTTGTGAATTTGTTAAAATTTTAAATAAGGTTTGATCGCTTCTTTGAGGTCAAATGGTAATATTATTATTAATAATTTGTTTTTTAACAGTTTTTGATGATAAAATATTTATTTTATCTTCGTCAAAATTAGGATGCTCTTCAAAGAAATCTTCTAAATTTTATAATGAAAGTCTTTAAGTTTATCTTGTTGAAAAATTGTTATTATATTTTTATGATCTTTATCTAAGATTGATTATTAGAGTATCTTATTTTGAATAATCGATTAATGATTTGGTTTGATAAAGATGTGAGAATCTTTTAAATTCATGTTCTAGGGTTTGTGGAGACATAAGGGTTAGTTCTTCTTCTTCCAAGTTTGTTGAAGAGTCTTTTTCTTTTTGTGCAGAGGTTGATGGTTCCTCTTCTTTAGTTTTTTTTATTAAAGGCTGTAATTCTTTGAAGGTTATTTATTTTAATTCTGCTTAGAGCGTCCGAATTTCTATTTATTTTTCCAGGTTTATAAATTATTTCATAATCGTATTCTTCTAATTTTAGTCGCCATCTTGCTAATCTCTTCCAGGGTCTTTGATTGAAAATAGCCAGGTTAAAGGTCAGATCGGTTACTAATTTAAATTTTCTTCCGTAAAATATGGGCGAAAAGTTAACTGCCCAGACAGCCAAAGCTCGCGTTCAATAACATATAACGACTTTCTGCAGGACAAAGGGTTCTCGAAGCATAAGCTATCGGAAGATCCTTTCCTATTGGTCCTTGAATAAAATTGCTCCAATGGCGTATAATGAGGGTCTGTTGTTAAAACAAATGGCCTCGAAATTGGGAAAAATTAAAATTGGTTCAGTAGTTAGACTTTTTTTTAAAGTTTCGAAAGACCTTACAATCAATATTAAAATTAAAAGGAATATCTTTCTTAACAGTTGAGTTAAAGGTTTTGAAATTTTTGCATAATTTGGGAAAACGTCGATAATATCCTGATAATCCTAAAAATGATTTTATTTCCTTGGGATTTCTGGGTTCCGGGAAGTCTTGTACTGTTTTTATTTTTTCTTGGTTTTACTCCGTCTTTAGTTATTAAATGTCCTAGATAAGCTACTTCCTTTCAGAAATTCGCATTTATCTGGTTGGATTTTCAAATTAGCATTTCTGAGTCTTGTAAAGATCTCTTTAGTCTGGAAATGTGTTCGTGAATTGTTCTGCTGTAAACTATTATATCATCCATATAAACTGCGCATCTCTCGTTTTGTATGAGGGGATGTTATCCATCACTCTTTGAAATGTGGAGGGTGCATTTTTAAGTCCAAACCATTTTAGGAATTCGTAGTGTCCATTTTCGACTGAAAGGCTGTTTTTGGAATTTTTGGTTCTACCTCGATTTGATGGAATCCTGATGCTAAATCGAGTGTTGTAAAATATTCATTGCCAATTTTCAAAAGGTAAATATTCGGTAATGGGTACCGATCGTCCTCTGAAATTGATTTAAATTTCTAAAATCTACCACCAATCTATATTTTTGTTTTCCAGATGCGTCAATTTTCTTTGGTACAACCCATACTGGAGATGACCATGGAGAATTTGAAGGTTGGATAATTTTTGGTCTAACATTTTATTGATTTGTGACTTAATTCCTCTTTATGTACGTAAGGGTACCTATAAGATTTTGTATAAATTGGTTTTGTTTCCCTAGTTTTAATTGAATGTTTGTAAAGGTCAAAGTATCGCCTTCCAAGTAAAATATATCCGAAAATTGTAAACATATATCTTTAATCATTTCCTGTTTCTTCTTCGTTAAGATGTTCAAGCAAGTAAACAAATAATAATTCTTTTCATCATTTGGAAAAATCGAAGTGTATTCCTTATTAAAAGTTTGAATTGAAGTATCAGTTTTTAATAAATGGTTCAAATTGAAGTCCGAAAAATTAATTGTTTTAGAAGGATTCATATTTAAAATGGATGTGAAAAATTCGCCATTACTATTGATTTTAACTAAAGCGTTCGGTAATCTTACTTTTTCTATTTTTGAGCTAATAATATTGCTTCGGTATTTCTTAATTTATTAGTTTTTAATTTAAACATTTTTCTGTGCGGGGTTCTATTGTAATTAAATTTTGATCTTCTAAGCGTACAACTTCGTTGGTATTTTCGTTTAAAAGTGAAACGTAGCTTTATATAAAGGTATTGTTTTAAAATTAGTAATAAGCATTTTATTTTTGTAGTCTACTACACATTTGTAATGTTCTAAGAAATCTGATCCGAGAAGGCCGTCGAATTCAATGTCAATTCGCAAACATAAACTTTATGATAATCGTTATCTGTAAACGGGATGTAAACGGCTTGGGTAATTAAAATGTTTTGATAAGTAATATTTAACGAAAAATTTTCGGTTGTTCTATTTTGATATTTTTCGCTGTTTTGGGTTTAAAAATTGAAATACCACACCTGTGTCTATTAAAATTTTATATTGATTTAATTTGTCATAAATATAATAAAATTTTTCCGAATTTACCGTATTTAAAGAAAAATCTGCGAAAAGTTTATATCGGGGTCGAAATTCTCTTGAACGTTATTGTTTGAATTTGGGTTGAATTCCCAATGTCCGTATCCGAGGTTGTATTTGAAAATTTTCGTTACACTGAGAAAAATTGTCAGAAAAATTTAAAAATTTTCTTGGTAAAAGAATTATGAAAATTGATTTTCTAAGGGTATAGGGTTATTTTCTATTTAAAATTTCAAAATTTTGAGTTTCAAAGTTTTCAAAATTTTGAGTTGTTTCTTGAAAATTTTCTAAGGTTTATTTTCTGATAATTATTTTATTATAATTATAATCATTAGGATCGACATTTAAATGATGAGTTTTTTGTTGTTGATTTGGCCTGACAAAATTTGGATTTTGTTGAACAACATTTGGCCTTTTTGGAAAAATTAGTATTTCTATTTTGCTGTGGTAAAAATCTATTTGGATTTGTATTATTTTTGTGTTTGGTCTTATTTGATTTTGATTAAAAGGCACAAAATTATTTTTTGATTCCTTGGTGGAAAATTTTGCGTTTGGTTTCTAGCAAAATTCTGTGATATTTGTTGAAAAATTTTGATTTATTTGTCTCATTCGACATTCAGTTACAGTTGATTTGCCTTTTTGCAATAAGAACAATATTTTTGATTTTGATTAGATTTATTACTAGATTTGTGATTGTTTTTTTTGGAATTTTGAAATTTTTTGGTTTTCAAAATATGTTAATTGTAGTTCGCGTTTAATTCTATTTATTGGTCTAGCATCGTTAGAGGGTTACTTGCCCTTATATTTTGTCCTAGTTTGGGGTCTAACCGGTTAATAAGGTATTTAAACACATATTATCGATTAATAAAATTTGCGCGTCTTTTGATCTTGATTTAAATTTTGTTTTGCTACCGAAGAGTGCATTTTAGAATTAGCGTTTGTAATCTAGCAGCAAAGGTCAAAGGATTTTCGTTTGGTAATTGATGTATTGCAAATCTTGGATTAAAGCAGTTAAATCTCGCGGATCACCAAAATGTACAGTTAAAAGTTGTAAATATTTGCCCTGCATTTAAATTCGGGTTAATCAATTGTAGCTTTGCCTCTAATTGATTCTTAATTTAATGACTGGAAGAGGTTTTTTCTTCAGTACATTTGATTAGCCGTATTACAAGCATTAATAAATGTGTTTAAACTTATTTGATCCCATCATATTCTGGCAAGAAAATATTTCGATAATTTATATGGTTCGACTGCGTCGTTTGCCATTTTTTTATTTTTTTGTGTAAAATGTAAATTAATTAAATTATATTTTATTTATGATTTTTAATTTTGAAAAAAAAAATATATTCAGTGACTCTTATTATTTTTGTAAAAGACAATCGAACAAAATGAACTCAGTAAAATTGACTCTTAATTTTTAAAATTACGTATTTGGTAAAAATAGATTGCGAAAAATGTTTTTTCTTAATATAGTAAATATTAGATTATTTAAATTAAGTTATAACAATATACATAAAATTGTAAAATGACTTACATTAAGTACATTTCTTTGTTGCTTAATCTCGTTGGGTTTTTTGGGGGATTTTTTAGAGCCAGGGGTTACCAGGTTTCTTCCCAACACGTCCTGCAGGAGGTTAGGTTTGTTGCCGGGCCACTAGGTGTTTAATCCCACTCTCGGGGAAGGTTGGTGATTTTTTTCTTCTTTTTGGGCTCTTTTTCCCCTGAGGCTCTATCGGGAAGGTTTCTTTCTTGAATGTGGGCTTTTGTCCCTTGAATTCTTGATTTTTGGGCTTCTTTGTCCCTTGAAGAAGGGTCCGTTAACAGCTGGAGTTACCGGTTATTGTTGCATCTAGGACGGACCTTAGCAACCTGGAACCTGCGGTATCGTAGGACTGGTTTTTCGGTTTTTTTCTTGAATTTTGGGAAAGGTTGTTGTTTTGCAAAGAACTGGAGTTCACCGTATTATAAAACATCCGCACGACTGCGCCAGTGTTATATTGGTGGAGTTAAAACATTTTTTAAAAAAAGATTATTTTTATTTTAAAATGAAAATTATAAGTTAATTTTAAAGATTAAATTTATGTCAAAAGTACAGAGTTTAAATTAAAAGGGAATCAAATTCTACTGAGCTGGCTTCTCTTGTGGATGAATGTATTTATAGTTTCTAACTGCCAATAAACGTTTCTAGAACGATTGTAGTCACGTAGGCCATGATGCAAAAAGGTATTACCATATTTTTATAAATAACAAAAAGGTTGTAAACAACATGGTCAGCAAAAAAAACTTGTTGATGTTTTTAAGATGCAAAAAAATATGATAAGCGTAAATACGCAATTTCCGTTGTTTACGGTTTGGTAAATACCTTCATCCATTACAATTAATAAAAAAATATTAATAATTATTATTAAATAATAATTTATTTTATATATAAAAATATATAAAAATATATATATATATATATATATATATATATATATATATATATATATATATATATATATATATATATATATATATATATATATATATATATATATATATACAGGGGGTAAAAAGTATGATGCTCATGATTTTAATGGGCGATAGAGGGGCTCAAAACAAGTCGAAAAAGCCAAGAACATATGAGTCAAAAGTTAATTGTTTTCAAAATATGCCCTTTTCAAGTTTAAAAAACTTGGCAACACCGCGTCTGTTTCGTCGAAGCGGCGGGTCTCCACTTCGAACGTTGTTGTGAGTTTTTTGTACTGTTTACACTTTTTTTTAAGGAGATGTTCATTCATTTACATACAAATAATAAAAATTACTTCCTGCACCTTATTTTAATATTAAATTTAAGTAAAAAAACAATCAATAATTGTTTGGTTTTTATTTGTAATTAAAAAATAATTGTACTCACCATAAGAATAAGCTTAATATCCATTTTAAGAACACAACTAATTATGCTTTAAAACAACACTTTTTTGTTTTGCTTAAAGAATAAGATTCCTCGGTCGCCACATTCCGTTTTCATCAGTCTTTAGTAGGTACACTTGCAATACGTTTGTCTTGAATTTAAACATACCGGCATATTTTTTCCCCATTCAAAAACAAACAAAAATATCGTGGCGGATCGGGGGGCTTCTTTGTACGACTGACTTCGCACAAAGGTATCGCTCTGTTGCCAATTGTTTTTTTAATTTTTAACTGGGAGAACAATTGTAAAAAATCATTATTTTTTTTTTATTTGTAGACTAAAACATTTAAAATTACGTTTATTTTATTATCAAATGAATCTACTGATAAGCGATTAAGACAAAAGTTTCCAATTTTTACGGTTTACAGAAATAACTGCTTTCAAAGTGCATGACTTTAACATCGTTTAGAAAAAAATCTGTCAAGTTTTGACATATATGTCATATAAACTTTTCGACTTATTTTGAGCTCCACTGTCGCCCATTAAAATGATGAGCATCATACTTTTTACACCCTGTATATATATAATTTATTTTGTTTAAATTCTTTAGCATTTGAGCATAGGTTTATTATTAAAAATGTATAATTAAAACAAATTATTCCATGACGTTTCGCTCATCGTGGTGAGCTTTTTCAAAATGTATTTCTTCTCCGGGTTACCTACAATATACGTTTTTCAATTACCACAAAAATTTTTACAGACATTTCACTTAATTTATAAAAAATAAAAAAAAAATTACAAGACAGTCAACCACATTTAAAATTCAATCAATTAATCACTTTACTGTAATTAAAAATATATATATATATATATATATATATATATATATATATATATATATATATATATATATATATATATATATATATATATATATATATATATATATATATATATATATATATATATATATATATATAAAAATTTTTTTGCATGAACAAGTTCATTTTTGTCGAATGTTTCTGGTATGAATTATAGTTCAGATATCTAGCTGAACTAAAAGGCTTTTTATACCAATAAATGATGATTTTGTTGTCCTGAGTTCTAATGAACTTGGTTGGTATCTAAAGAAGGTACTGATTGATTATCATCTTCTTTTTCTATTGTGAACTGTATGTAAGGGTCATAACTATTGAGAGTCTCTACTATCTCGTCCAGGCCCCTCTCAGGAAGAGCTATGATTATGTCATCAACATAGTTTTTTATAAAAGGTATATTAAAGGATTAAACTGGGATTACTATGTCCAACAAATCATTCATAACATAAGCCGCTAATATCGGAGAGATTGATGCTCCCATCGGTGTACCAAAAGTCTTTTTATAAAATTTATTATCAAAAAAGTAGGTGTTATCAAATAAAAAGGTAATTAGTTCAATGAAAGTATTTCTGTTAATGTTTCAATGTAGACTAATACGGTCCCAATTATTGTAAATAGCCCTGTGAACTGCGTTGAAATGAACATTACTAAAAAGAGATACCACACCTAAACTTGCCAATACATGGCCTTCAGGTAAGGTTATGCCATTGAAGATTTGTGCCACATAAAATGAGTCTTTAATTTAGTAAATTTTGTTATAATCATAAGCTTTGGTTAGGATTTCAGTAAGAAACGAAGCGATAAAAGCAGTAGGGGCCCCAATTGAGGCTATAATAGGTCTTACAGCCAATGTAGGCCTATGTATTTTAGGTAATGCGTAAAATTTTGGTGCAACACTTTTATAATTAGTTAGTTTCTTTTTTAAGTTAGCATCAACCTGGTTTGTCTTTCCCAGCATCCTGACCAAATTATTGCACTTTAGCTGAATCGATGCAGTGGGTTCACTCCGTAGCAGTGAGTACGAGGTGTCATTAGAAATTAAATCATGAGAGAGTTCAAAAAGTTTTCGATACCTCTGGCACAATCAGCGAAATTGATTGCTTGGAAAACTTAAACAAAAGCTTAAGAATAGTGTAGATTAACAAATTTGAAACCACCCCCCACTCCCAAAAAATGACGTCATATGACCTTGAATGGCCACGTGTGCGATACGTCATATAACCTTGAATGGCCAGATGTGCATTATGATATTTGTCCTTGAGGTGCAGGTGTGCTTATACAAATTTGCCCTTGAGTTTAATAGTGTAGGCGTATGAACTTGAATGGCCACGTGTGCGATACGTCATATAACCCTTGAGTTTAATAGTGCAGGTGTGTGAAAAGTGTTTGACCTTGTCCTTGGCCCCATATTAGTGTGGGGGGTGGTATGGATAATAATATAAGCAGGTATTCATTATTAAGAAAGACATTTGTGTACCAAGCATCTGTGTGGATATACAAATTTTTGTCTGTTACGTGACTTGTGCAAGTGTTTGTTTAAGGTATTACTTTTAATATTAAATAATACATTTTTAACTATGAACGTTACTAAAGAAGCTTTAAATAATATTAATAGTATGATTAATAAAGAAAATGAAATTTTTAGTCGTAAAAAACTAACTGATTTAACTGCTGGGATTGCTTACATTATTAAAAAAATTGTTCCTATGAATTCACAGTTTGGGAAAACGGTTCTAGTAACGCTATTCGATCGAGTTAATAACGAAACATTCGCAGTATTTTGGCCGAGTCGTGTTTCTGACAATATGTCGAATGATATTTTTTCGGCAATGAATGCTTCAGATGGTAAATATACATTAACCTATTTAGGGCAAAGTAACCGTGTATTTCCCAATAATTATACTAGTTCTAGAGCATTAATAACTTTCGGTTGTTTGGAATGAATGAAATATATATATATATATATATATATATATATATATATATATATATATATATATATATATATATATATATATATATATATATATATATATCTTTTCTTAATCTAATGTAAAGTATCATAGTTAAAAATTAATTATATATACATATATCTAATCAAAACTTGCACATAGTAAATTACAGTCATATTTTTCTTTGTAATTAAAGATGCTGGACGATTTAATAAGCGATGAATGTAGATACACGTATTTGTTTTGGTTGGGGTTCCAGTTAAGAGATATGGCCCATTAGATCCTGGACTTTGCTAATGAAATTGATGATGAAGTAACTATAAGTGAATATAGAAAATTTACGAAAGATAGTACACTTTTGTTAGCAGGAGCACACCTGTGTGACAAATATTTGTATGGTTCCTTAAGTCTCGAAAAATTTTGTATGGAAATGATTGATCAAGATTTAAAAGAGTACCTGATCAACATTCCACACCTACCCACAGAAATATCAACAAAGTATTAGTTGATTCCTCCACCGATACTGTTGATGGAGCAAAACAAGATGAAGTAGAAAATGAAGAGCCCGACCCGAATCCTGCCCCCCAATACCCACTGATAATGAAGATGAGGGAGTTTATGTTTGATGAAAGAATCAAGCGCATTATAATATATGTATTTAAATAATGTAATTAACATATGTGAAATAAATATGTTTAGTAAAAATATTGTTGTTTTAATTTTTGTAGTATTATAACATTGATATGGTGTTTAAAAAATAATCAGGGTTATATAAATAAAAAACTTTTTAGTAAAATAATTTAGTTTAATTTAATCATGGGTGGTGCTAACAATAAAATTGATAAATTTGGTCGTCAGGGTACTCGTGGAAGAGCTCAAAAACTCCGAGGTTTGCCTGGAGTTGGATTCAGGCTTACCACTGATGGTCAATATGATATTGTAGGAAAGCGTCTAACTAATGTTGCTGCACCTATAGAAGCTAATGATGCATGTTAATTGGGCGTTTGTAAAGAAAGAAGTTCGCGAACTTCGAATCCAAATTGTTAAGATAATAAATGAGGATATTATGAACCATTACTCTAAAAAATTCAAGAGCATAGAGAAGCTTGAAAAAGATGTTCTTAATTTGGATCTGATAAAATTATATGAAAAACTTGAAAATAATGAAAAAAATATTCAAAAACTCGAGAAGACTGTTAACGACTTAATTAGTGTAGAACCATTGTTATAATATTCTACTAGGGTTAAATGCAATTATTAATAATGTATTAGGCTCATATTAAATAAAAATTTATAAAAAAAAAGTTTAGTTTAAGTATGACTTGTGTTAACAGCATAATTGATAAATTTGATTGTCAGCATAATTATAATAAATTTCATTGGTTTAATTAAAAAAACAATTTTTCCACAACATGTGTTTTATTTCTTAAAGCTACTTTTACAATAATTTTAAAACATTATAATTAATAAAATTACACAATATCTGTCGAATCTATCCAAGAGTTGTATTGATTTGGAAATCCCAACCATTTTACAAACATTTGATTCTTTTGGTTTTTTCTACGTTTACGGAGTACTTTTTCTACCAAATAAACACCGGGACTCTTTGTCTTCTGTAATTCTGCTTCGTAAAAACTCCCCAAAATCGGCTGGCCCTCTGTAGACTCCAAAATATATGTTGGTGGATTTGTAACATTAGCTTTTACTATTTTGAATAGTTCCGTCGACCATGATGGTGTATAAACTTTATCAAATATACTTTTGTATTTGCTTATACGAACCACATCGCCTAAGCGAAACTTAAACTTTTTTGGTTTCACTTTAAAATATGATTATATGCATTAATCCTGGTTTGTGGCTTTACATCAATCGGTCTCATTCCAATAGTACGATGTTTAGTGGTATTGTAAGTTTTTGTTACAGATTTCAAAATATGTATCCATTTAAAAGAACCTCTTAGTGAAAAAAACTGTTTATATAAAATATTTTTTTAATGTTCTTATGACTCTTTCAACAATTGATGCTTTTTTTGTGCTATATGTTGAGTAATGATTAATTTTGTACGTTTTCATAAGTGTTTGAAAATGTTTATTATAGAATTCTTTGCCATGGTCACTTTGTAGGTTATCTGGTGCGTATTTAGCCTCTTTAATGATGTTTTTCATTGCCTGAGTAACTTCACTTCCGGTCTTGTTTTTGATCGCTTGTGTGTACTAGGGTGACCGCAAAAAATCGATGTCAGAATTTTGTTCGTCTGGACCCCACAAAACGATTCCCCTTTCCAGATATTGAGATAGCCGAAATTTGAGCTCGATTAAACGACGTTAACCCGTGCCGCTCGTCGCTCAAAGTTTGAAAAAATCCCAATTTTTGGCCAAAAAGCTGACATAATAAGACATAACTGAAGAACGGTAACTAATAAAAACACGCTTAATATCTCAAAAGATAGCTAATATTGTTCTTTAAAATTTATATTCTATACATAATTGTTGATATTTTAAGTCAAA
>JAHBCN010019486.1:0-15882 GCA_019359885.1 Listronotus oregonensis
TTTTTTTAAAATTAATGTGGCGGGGAAAATTAATTTTTTTGATGGAAAAAGGGTTGTTCATGATGCTGGACATTCCAATCATCATATACACAGGATTTTAAAACATTTAAAGGGTCGTCTTGTGCAATATTTCCCAAAGGCACCAAGAATTTGGGGCGTTGAAAAAAGCCCACGTAGTCGACCTCGAATAACACAAGAACGGGAGGATCGAAAAGGTTCAATATTCGAAAGACATCGAACTGCTTCCGCTCCAGCCCTTAGACTCAGTTTAAAGGTACGTTTTGCTGGATTATAGGCCCTTTTACAGTTAAAAAAAAAATGCATCGGGCAAATCTTCGTGCAAGAAGGCCTTTAAGAGTCCCCACACTACTTCCAAAACACCCAGCTGTCCGTTTACATTGGGCGCAAAAAGGGGGAAAATGGCTTTTGGGGCTGGGATGGGTCTTTTTACAGATGAAACCGGGTTGGACTGGTTGTTGCAACAGGCAAAGAGTCGGGTGAGACCCAGGTCGTCAAGGGAGACAAAATTTTCCCTCGGGAGGTTGTTCCTATGAAGGACGGACAGTAATGTTTTGGGGGGGGTTATTAATTGCTATCCCCCCGAATATGACAAGCCCAATTTATATTGGGGTGTCATCAGGCCCATTATTTATCCATTACAAAAACATTTTGGGCGAGAATTTCATCTTCATGGACGAAAACGCCCGGCCACATCCGCAAGAACGGTTCATGAGGCATTTGGGAACAAGGACATATCAGCCGACTAGACGGGCCCCTAACTCGCCGGATATGAATCCGATTAAAAACATGGGGACTTTGTCTCTAGAGTGGTTCGAAACCCGCATTAACTCCCCCCCAAAATGGGAAGAGTTAGTTGCAGCGGTAGAAGAGGAAGGGGTTTTCTCGGCTCCCCCTTTGATTGTTTCAATACATCCCTGAAATAATTGCAACTGAGAAACAGAGGAGGTCTTTACTGACTATTGATTGATGTTCATCTTGGACAAGAAAAATGTTTTGTCAATTTTTTTTTTAATGAATTTACTTAAGAAAGCAATATTTTTTTATCTTTTTTTAAATAATTGTTTAAAT
The DNA here is from genome assembly GCA_019359885.1 of Listronotus oregonensis. Taxonomy (NCBI): domain Eukaryota; kingdom Metazoa; phylum Arthropoda; class Insecta; order Coleoptera; family Curculionidae; genus Listronotus; species Listronotus oregonensis. Next base: position 1,090 of record JAHBCN010019486.1, read on the forward strand.
TTTTTAAAAAATTTTGTTATTGGGAAAAAAAAACTTTTTAAAAAAAAATTAGTTTAAAAAACATTTACTATTTTATTTAAAAAAGGGAAAAAAATTTCAAAAATATCCGGGGGGGTCCCGAAATTTTGATGTTGTTTTATATAACAAAATGATGGAAAAACCCAATGGTTTTTTTTAAATGGTTCGGGCTTTTAAAAATGAGCTGCTCGCATTTATAAATTTGGGTTAAAAACATGAAACAAAAACAAATAAAAAAACCCCAATTTTCAAAATACCTTCATTAAAAAAAAAAAGGAAAAAGGGTTTTAAAAAATTTTTCCTATAGTTTTTAATACCTCTTAGAATCTTAAAATTTTCCCATCTCAATTTCTTCTGGGGAATTAAATTTCTCCAAAATCATTTATAATAATTTAATTGATTCAAAAAAGCCCCAAGGATATATTAGGTTTTTTAAAAAAAATACTGGTAAAAAAAAGAAATTTTTTTAATTTTTTTAAAATTTAAAAAACTTTTTAAAAGCGTGACAATGTTAAATTTTTTGTCAAAAAGATATTTATGATGCAGAACTTGGCCGCTTGGGTAGAGTTGGTATTGAAAAATTTTTTTTGCGACACCCCCTTTTCTTTGTTTTTAAGACATTATTGAATGATTTGATATAATTTTTTACAGTATCGTTTTATGTAAAGCTTTTCTAGAAAAAACAAACATTGGTAAAACATTTTTGGGTTTTTTTTTTAAATAAAATTTTTTGTTGTTTTAAAAAAAGTTATCTTTTTTCCACTGGTTATTTCCCCTTTTAAATTTTTGAAATCCATCAAAAATTGGTATTAAATAAAAATTTTAAAATTGGAAAAAATTATTTAAACCAACCTCAGCGTTTTTGGAAAAAAAATCGAAAAATTTTTTTGAAAAATTTGAAAAAGTTGCCTCGTAAAACAATCTTGGGTTTCCCATTCCTGTTTTCTTTGTCCGGCCCAACAAAAAAAGACCCAAACGCCCTTTACGAATTTTTTAAATTTTTTAAAACGGGAAATAAAATGAATTTTTTTGGGAAATTTTTCCAAATTTAAGCTTGTTGAAAATAGTGTTCCCAAAATTTCCCAAAATCGATCAAAAAATTTTAGGGGAATTTCCAACAAAAAAACCAAATTCTCCAGACAACAAACTACAGGCGGGGGTTTAATCCTCAAGGACTGGGCATGGAACATTCAAAAAGCTAATGGGGAAAAACAAAGAACTGTTTTAAAAAAATGTGAAATATCTTTTGCCAAAAATTTAGAAAAATATTTTCAAAATTTAAATATCTTTTTCAAACCCTTTTCCACGAAAATTATTTTTAAACCAGCTAGGCGTCAAATTTTTGGAAAAAGAAGTCTCCCAGAAAAAAAAAAAGGAAAAAAAATTCGCTTTTTTAAAATAACGACTACTAAAAGATGGTGCCCTTAAGGATGAGAAACCCCAAAGGGTTTGGCGAAATTTTACTTTATTGCGAGTTGACTTGCTTGGGGGCGGAAAACGGCTGTTGTTTAAAAAATTTTAAAGATAAATTAAAAATTAGGGAATCAAAACGGGGAAAAGATATTGTTTTTAAATTTTTGAAAAAAAATCTAAAAATATTTTTTTGTTTGGCGGCGTTTATATAAAAAATTATGTCCTTTTTTTTTTATCCGTAATATCTTTTTTCCCAATTTTTAATCCGAAATCCCCTGTATAAACCCGTTTTCCATTTTTTTTGAATTAAAATTTGAAATTCCCTTTTTTTAAAAAAAATCAAAAATAAAAAACGTTAAAACCCCAAAAAATTTTTTTTTTGGTTTTTAAAAAAATAAAAAAAAAATACATCCACTTTAAAATAAAACCCACAAAATATATTTTGGCTTTTTAAGTCAAATTATATCCCCTTTTTTTCCAGGAAGGTCGGGGTATAAACACAGTCTTCAGCAAAAACCACAAGGTGGTGCAAAATAACTGTGCGACGGCAAGTAGCTTGTTCCTAATTAAAAAAACCCTGAGTTTTATCCTGTACTTTGGCCCAAAAACCCTTTAAACAAACGAACGTCTAAAATAACAAAAAAGGGGGTTTTTTTGATACCAAATTCAGCATGGCAATTCAATCGTAGCACTGAAGGGTTTTAAAAAACTTTCCCGTAGGAAAAATAAACTGTCAAAATGGAAAAAAGAAAAGTATAATTTTCGACAAAGTTAAAATATCTAACCATTCTATCGATCAACTGTTTTCCCGATTTTTTTTTTTGGAAAAGGGCCCGGGGGTGTAGGCGAGAAACAACTCAAAAAATCCGGGGCATTCTAAGCGCGTCATTCAACCGTATCTACAAATGGCTAACCAACATCATTCAAATATCATCACCCCTTGAACCGTCCCAAAAAATGTAATCTACAAGCTTCAAAGCGCCCTTGAAAAGACAGAAAATAGACACTTCTTTCCCAAACCAACACCATCAATCGTTTGACACTCCTCACAGCAACCCTAGAGAATATGGTTTCTACAAAAATAATTAAAAACAATTTAACTGATATGGGTAACAATATCCCGTAACCCCAAATAATTGTAATTTTTATATTAATTGTAATTTAAAATGAGTTTAAAATAATTAAACCTTTTTAGCTTGAAAATTATTTGGGTTTTTTTTATTGTTCTTATTTTTTAAAAAAAAAAATTTATTAAAAATTTAAAAGTTTATTTAACTCAGGAAAAATCAAAATTCCTGTCCATTTTTTGTTTGGAAAAAATTTAACACTGTTTCTGTTCCCGTTATAACAAATAGCATTCGCGACAGTGAAAAAACCCTTTGCCTTCGAAAATCGGATTTTTAAAAACCCCTTTTCCCATTATTTTTTTAAAAAAAATTTTCTTAGAAACTCGTTTTTCCCAAAATTTTTTCCCGGGGGAAAATAAATGCACTAGGGATATTACCCCCGAAAAAAATTTTCAAAAAAATAAAAAAAAAATTTTCCTTTGGGTTAAAAAAATTTTTGGTCTTCGAATTTCTTCCCTTTTTATCTAATTTAAAAAAAAATTTCTGACCCATTTTTTATTTTTTGTTTTTTTTTTTTAAAGTTTGCAATTTAAAGGAACCCATCATTTTACCTTGGAATTGGGTTTTTTAAAATTAAAAAATTGACCATGGGACACGTCAAAAGTTGGTTTGGGAAACCCGTAGACATCGAAAAAAAGAAATTTTTATTATAAGATAAAAATTTAGTATTACTTACCATGGAACAATTAGAGTTGACCCAAATGAAGTTACGGTATTCAAGCAGTAGCAGGTATTTTAAGCATTATTAAATTTTTTCAACCCCTCTACAATAAATTGGGTTCAAGTTATGGTCGTTATTATCGCAACGTCAAATTTTTTCAAAAAATAAAAAAAAGGGGGCAGCTTTAAATGTTTGGTTTGGGAAAAAATTATTACACAGTGTTTTTGGAAAAAAAAAAGTAAATTTACGCCCATTTTCGCCAAGAAAAAGGCTAATCAGTTGGGCTTCTTTGAAAGTTAAAGGGAAATGCTTTTTTTTCTAAAAAATTTTCGTTTTATTCGTAAATCAAAATTTAGTTTTAAGCAAATTTTTTTCGAAATTTCCTTTTTTAAAGAAATTACGATAAATTAAATAAAAACACATATAATTCTCTATGTCAAAGTTATTTAAAATTTTTTCACATAGTTTTATATGGTGATGTTTAAAAATCATAACTGTTGGTTTTTGGTACAGAGTTTCTGTTTTTAAAATAAAAATTTTTTAAATGTATAATTTTTAAAATGTAGTGTTTTTGGGAAAGGACGCCCTTTTCTCAGAAAATGTTTATCCCGCGTTGGGGGAAAAAATATTGTTGGTAAAAATGGTCAAGAGAAATAGCTGGAAATTATTTTCAAGTTTCTAAAAAGGCCGCTAGGGGGCTTTTTCGGAAATCTTGGGTTTAAAAATGATGTTTTGTGAATTTTGCTTTTTAACTCGACTTTAAAGATACCTGATCTTTAAATGAGAATTAAACTGAACCTTTTTGTTTGACAATTTTTTATCTCTAAAAATAAAGTGGTGGGGGCTATTCAAACTTTCCGTAAAAAACACCCTGTGTCTTCAAAAACGGCTAAAATCGATTTTAACAACCTTTAGTTTGGGGAAAAGCTTTTTTAGGCCATACTAAAAAAACTCTTCTAAATATTTAAATTTTGTTAATTACATGTGCCGCTAGAAAGGGTTTTTTGATATTCCAAGGGAAAAGGAAAACCCAAAAAAATTAAATCCCTTTGGGATAAATTTTTTTTAAAAAAAAAAGCTAAATAATGCCTTAACAAGCTCAATTTTAAAACCGTATCTCGATAACTTATTTCTTACCTAAAGTTTAGGAAAAAAAAATTTTATACGTCAATATCTCAAAAATATAAAACTACAGGAAATATTAAGGGGGTAAAATTTTGTATTTTTACAAACCCTTTTAAATTTTGATAATAAAGTAGTTAAAAGCAATGCTTTACGAGTTATAATCAAAAAATCGAATTTTCGGGTTTTTAAAGGTATACCCAAAATTCTTTTTGTTAAAATTAAAAGAACTGCTTTAATGAAAAGAATTAAACCTAAATGTAATAAATTGCCAAGTTTTTTTTCCTTTTTTTTAAATTTTTTTAAAAAAAGGTTTTCGAAGGCCCCCATATATTAAAACATTTTTAAAAAAGGGTGGCCAAAGGCCCCTTTTTTAAAATATTTTTAAAAAAATTTTATTATTTTTTATATTTTTTTCAAATACATCAGGACACCAAAAAAGCAAAAAAAAAATTAAAAACTATAAACAGAAAAGTAAACAAATAGTAAATGATAATATTTAACCCAAAAAAAATTATTTAAACAAACAAATTTAAAACATTTTTGAAATTTTTTTTTTAAAAACTATAAAAAGGGTATCTATATATTCTGGGTTGGCTTATCTATCGGTTGGTTAGCAACCAAAAACAAAACAGACAAGGTGAAAAAAAAAAAATTTTATGATAACTCTAAGGAAATTCAAGGGGAAAGCGAAGACTCTGTCCATGAACACCTTAGGGGTGCTCTGGTCGATATTCGAGCAGATCAGACTCTCGAAAAAACGGTCCACAGGCATAAAAACCCCAAAAAGGGAGTATGTTGAATATGTTTCCGCTCCCCCTACAAATGGAAAAACTAAAGCCAACCACTAGAAAACTGGTTGACTCGATGACAAAAACCCCCAAAAAAATGATAAAGAAAAAAACTCCTCCGTGAAAATGCAAATCTTCGTAAGATCATTAAAGACAGTGAAGGAAAAAGTTAAAAAATTTTCCAAAAAACCCATTTGATGGCCAAAACACAAAAAAAAAGAGGCGCGTAAAGACAATTAGTAAAAGAATACACCTACAATGTTTTCAATCTGTTACTGAAGATGACTGGGCGAACGAGAAAATTTCCCAAAAACCTAAAACCCAGCAAGGTGAAATCTGGGATACCCGACAAACGGGGATATCATATTGCCGTAAAAATGACTTTGAATAAAGTCTCAAGGGGGTTAAAAAGTAAAAAACCTTTTTGGGGGAAAGAAGGTCTGCAGAGACAGAAAAAAAAAATGGAGAAGTGGAAATATTCTCATGCGTGGGTTTTCCGGACGATGAGGGAAAATTTTTCAACAAGATAATAGATGGATACCCCATACTTGGAAATAAATCAACTAAGAGCAATGAGGGTGAAAACCTTTTTTGCTGCAAAGGGTAAAAAACCATATGTTAGCCCATAATAGACATACTCTGATTGTACCCGAAATGGATGAGGTGGCTGGACTATAATTCATCGTAGGTTCATTCTTTTTGGCCATACCCAAAAATTACCTGTAGACCCCATTTGTTTATGGAAATCCCCAGAGGAAGATTAAAAAAAAGTAAATGAAACAACAAAAATACCCAGAAAAAAACCTGAAGATGCCATCGTTATCGAGATGAAGGATAAAACCTACGCTGACCTGTTAAAGACCATTAAATCGGCTGTTAACCCAAGCGAGGTTGGAGTTGAAATCAAGCACGTCGATGGGTTTAAAGTCATGAAGCTTACCATATATAACGGGGCAGATAAAGCAGAAGTTTTAAAAAAAAGAAATAGGGGAAAGGATCCCTGGGATTTCCGCGAGACTTCTAAGCAAAAAAAGGATTCTTCATATAAAAAATAGGGATGAAACAGTGACGAAAGGAAATTACTAAAGAAATTTCCCCAAAAAGGGTTTATCCCGAGTTTTTTGGGGTCAGAGCAATCCGCCCGCGTCCCGAAACAAACAAAATTCCCCCCTGATAATGAAAGATTCGAGGCCAAAAAACTTTTAATGGTAGTAAAAGAAGGGGGGTGGAAAAAATGTAAGGTCGTAAAAAGGGCATAAAGACCCAAGATGTTTCCGTTGTTGGGGCTTTGGCCTAAAATCCCAAAAAGGAAACCGAGAAAAGCTTCATGAGATTTTAAAGATGGACATAGGGTTTCCTCATGTAAAAAGTGAACCCTTTTGCCTAGACTGTAAGCAGACGGGCATCAGACGGCGGGTTAAGTGCACATTTCCAACAGAGTTTAAACACATTCCCCCCTCTCAAATTAAAAATCCGCAAATTAATAAATAGAAGCCCCCAAGCCCAGGATATGGCTTTGTCTACGGGGAAATATTGGGGCAAGCATCGTTGTTATTGGGGAAATTGCAGCTATTCGGGAAGAAAGGGGACCCGGGGATGACTTTAAACAACAAAAAAAATCATCAACAGTAAAATCTTTTAAAGACGGTTGGGGACCGGGTTTTCACGTATGTGTCCATGGAAAGAACGACAACTGGTTTACTCTTCTGAAAGACCCCATAGAGGTTTTAGAAAAACAACAACAGATGGGGACGCTAATAAGAACACGAACTCAAAAGCCATGGGGGGGATTTTAATCCAATTTGTGGGGCATCCTTTCCCCAGATGGAAGAGGACAACTAACGGTGGATGCCAAACAACCGTATTGAATCACGGTACCAAACCCACATTCAGATCAAAACTACGGCTCGATTTTGGGACCTTACGTTTTAACCAAGACATTAAGCCAATTATCACCAAGGGGGAAGTTCTTGAAGAAGAATCTCTATGACCCTAATTACATCTTGTTTGAACTTAATGAGGGGAAACCCAGCACAGCGTAAAGGGACACGATGGGGGGTGGTCGGGGGTTAAATTTGAACCGGGCCCCCAAGAGCTGGAGTTGGACCCCCACCGCAAATGAGTTTTCGACAACGCTTAGCAAAATCTGCGACAAGGCGATGCCAAAAAAAAGGGGGCAAAATCCGAAACCCCCGGTGTACTGGTGGAACGATGATATTTCCGCTTCGCCGTGACTGTTTCGCAAACGAAAAGCATACACTAGAAGCGCTAGAACGGATGTTGGGGGTAACTGCCCCCTGGGGAAAACTACCAGGGGTGTAAGAAAAGGCCCGGAATAAAATTGAAAACGAAGAGAGATTTTGGAACGTTGTCCGGGAAATGGACAGAGATATCTATGGGTGGATCAAAATTTTTGGGAAAGGGGGTCGGGGGTTTTCCCCCTAGACTTCAGTTGACAATGGACAAAATGGGGAAGTTGTTGATTTTGACCCGAGGCTTGGAATTTTTCTGGATCACGATAACTTTTCAAACTTTACTCTAGAAGAACTAATGGACAGTAAAAATTTAAAAACAACGGCTCCAGGGGCCCAACAATTCCGCCAAAATATAAAGCTGTTGCCCTGGGGAAGCCGGAAGTTGCCCTGTCTGTTTTAATAAACCCAACAAATGCCCTTTTCCGTCTGAATGGAAGAACGCCCACGGGGCTCAAAAAGGGAAGCCACTAACACCCTGCTCTTTTCCCCCCTATGTGTCCCGGTGTAAGGGAAACACGAACAGCTGTGCTGTTGTTCTTTGGGGCCAAAGACGGAACTTTCAGACGGACAGTATGGGTTAAAAAAATCTAAAAGACTGTCGATGCAATAAACAAAGTTCTCAGCATCGCCAGGAAAGCAGCATTTTTCCCCACATGTACTTGTGCACTCATTACCCCCGATGTCGAAACGCTTTTAATAGTGCTTCGTGGCAGCTTATTCGGAAAGTTGAGACGACGAACTTTTATGAAAAACTGATTGTGTTATAGCGTCATACCTGTCCGAGAGGAAGATATTGATGAAACAGAACAAAAACCGCCACCTCTATCAAGTGGTGTTCCGCGGGGGTCTGTATTGGGCCCCCCTCTGGAAAACTTTTTGATTATTTTCGCATGGAAATGCCCGGGGTCCCGGGGCTTTGCGGATGATTGGCCCTGGTCGTTACAGCGAAAAAAGGGAAATGCTTGATGAAATTTGCAAATTTGCTCTACATCGATAGCCAACTGGGTGGGAAGAAAAAACTCAAGTTAGGTCATCGGGAAATCGGGGAAAACACTCACAGCGCTATCTGCCCTTATCCTATAGGGGGGACCCCGGTTTCAAAAAGGCGTGTCTTGTCCGCAAAATTACTCGCAGATGCTTTACGGATCGCCATCTGGTTTACTGTGGTGAATAACAAAAAAATTACAAAGAGACGCAGGTCAGGCTCTCAATTAAAGGTGTGCAGCGCCTACCCAACGTGTCCCCGGGGGGTGGAGTGATTGCTGGGACTCCGCCTTTAGCTCAAATTTTGAGCGTCGAGAACGTTACATGGGGTAGATCTGAGGTGCCCCGTCAAGATAATGGACAAATGGCAAGCCAAATGGGATAGTGGACAGTACGGACGCTGGACCCATCGACTGATTCCCAAAAATACAGAGGTGGATAGACAACGTATGGCGGGTAGACTACTATCTGACGCAAGTGCTCTCCGGGCATGGTTCTTCAGGAAATATCTGTATAACGGAAAAGAATGACTCACCTACGTCTTCTATTCCAACAACAGGGCGTGTCAGCACACCGTGTTTTGGGGTGGGGAAAAAAAAAGAAGAGAATTCCAAACAAAAACTGGAAATGTCTGGGACTCAGTCCCAAAAAAAGGGCTTGAGTGGTGGGAAACATGGAACCAGGTCTATAAAACCCAGGGGGCATTGGAAAAAGAGGTGAGACTAGAGACTGAAAATTCATTACCAAAGAGGGGTTTAATTTCGATACCCCTTACGCAACCCCAAAATGTCTAACTGTGATATATTGTTTTTCTTTTTTACCTGTATTCTGTCTGTGAAGAGTTCTGAAATTACTGTGAAACTTTTTTAAAAAGCTTGTCACTTAGGAAAATAACTTTGGGTGGGTGAAAAATAAAAGACCGGCAAGCACGTTGAGTAATGCGCGAGCAGTTCCAACGTGTCTTGTCCGTGCCCACAGAGGAATTTTTTTTTTTTTTAGTGGGTGAGCGAGCTCCCTAGAGGGACTGAGATCCCACACTGGCCAGCCTGGAGACCAACAGGCTGGTGCGTCTTTGAAGATATGTAAAAAAAAACATTATAAATATAGAAGACAAATACCATACCAGAAAAATAAAAATTGCACCTACAACTATAAAACAAACCATATTTTAAGTATAAAATAAAATAAAAATATTTACATATAAAAAAGTAACAGGATATAAATAAACCAGATAAACATTAACAAAAAAAAAGCAGCAGTATTTACATATTCTACAACTGAACAAAATGTACCTATCAATTAGAAACTGTAGCTGCATTCTTGAATTTACACTCCATGCATATGCCTTAAATTTGAGGAAGCTTATTATAAAGAGGGTAAGACAGCTGTCAAAAGAGTTTTAAAAAAAGATGTCCTAATCTTAAAGAATTTTGATCCTTGTAGCCATTTCTTATGTTGTAGTTGCGTCTCCAAGTCTTCAAACAATTCCCCATTTGCATTCTCAGACACACACTTAAAAATGAACACACAAGGCAAAGTAAGGGATCCTTTTCTGGTTTCAAATATGGGTCTGCAACTTTTCGGCTTAAGATTAAATATAAGTTTTAATATTCTTTTTTGTCCCACAAAAGCTCTACCTAGGCCACCACTACCTCCCCAGGAGCATAACAAAACAACCTCGGAGCTTAAGCAAAGGGCACTGAGAATTGTGGAGGGATGGTGCAACAAGGAAAACCTTACTGTTAATCTCTTCCCTTCACTAGACGAAGGAAGCTGGATGATTCAATATCTCCTCACTTCTTCAGTACCACACTCGGCTATGTCAGGAGGTAAAGACGCAGTTAACTCTGGACTCTAAGCTAACCTGGAATCCACATATGCAGAAAGTGATTAATAAGTGAAATGGCTCTAATGGCTACCAAAGAGTGTAGGAAAAGGTGGGGATTTCAGCCGCACATAGTGCCACTGGTTGTACACTGCTGTGGTAAAGACCCATGATAACCTACGGTCCCAGCTATCTGGTGGCCAAGCCAAGACAGAGAAAAAGCGGAGCCAGGTTATCAAACTCTCCAGCGACCGCGCATCTCTGTGTGTTTTTGAACTATTCAAAGGCACTCAACTGCAGCCATGGAAACCCTCGCCTCCCCCTCTTGAAGTATAATTATTAAGAAGCGGAGGCGGGGATTAGGCCTACAGGCTGAAATGCAACGGCAACTGGTTGCTCTGGGCTGCCTAGGACACACCAGAGTAACGAGCAGTATCACAAGCCCAATATTTGAGATGAGCAGTGATACAATGCCAACGGATAAATACACACAGACCATGCAAAACCCAGCTTACCTGGGACGGTAGTGAGCGATCTCCTGGTGGTCTCGGAATTTGGTTTGTTATACTACGATGGATCCAAGACTGACAATGGAGCCGGCGTAAAGGATATACAGTATGACCCTAGGTTTTAATGCTTATAGCCTGAAATATGCTACTATTTTCCGAGCGGAAATATATGCCATTGAACTTTGTCTGCGAAGAACTTGAGGAGGAGATATAAGGGCAAGGACATTGCTATCTTCTCTGATAGTCAGCAACCATAAAAGCATCCTCAACCGTCAACTCAGGTTGGTTTGGAACTGTCTGCAATGCCTCCTAAACCTGGCTAACCACAACAAGTTACACTTTCCCCTGGGTGCCAGGACACCCAGAGGGAATACAGGGCAATGAAAATTCAGACTCCCTGACGAGACGAGGCTCCGCAGCAGTTTGTGGGTCCTGAACCTGTTTTGGCCTGCCAGAAGCCTCCGGTTCGTGGCTACATGACTTTCAGTGGATTCAAACACAACATCAGTCATACTGGAACCACATTCCAGGCAAAAATCACTGTAAATCAATGTTGGACTCACCATCAACGCTGACCGATGAACTACTAAAACTAAATAGGAATCAGATTAGAAATAGTGACATGATTAAATAACCGGACACTGCACCTAAGAAAACATACACACATGGGCATCTATAGAAGAACCCATTTGCGAACTATGTGACGAAGAGGAAGAGACAGCCTCTCACATCATATATAGTGCCCTGCACTTACATACTGGAGAACAAATCAAAACCTCATGGTGGACACTAACCACCAGGAGGCGCAGAGTTCCAATCAAAGAACAGTAAAGGGCTACACTACACCTGCTCAAGATTGATAAAGCCTTTTTAACTGAAACAAATACACAAGGAATACAACAAGCCCTGCAGGCTGCAGTGTCAGACGGACAAAACCTCAACCTGTGTATTTAGTCTATCCAATCAATCATCAATCAATACCAAGGAGACAATGTACTAGAAATATGGCTGTAAGCCAGTGAATAGTACACGGAAATTAACCCAGACTCATTCAGTGTGTTCTTAAGATTAAAATAGATAATATGCTGAATTTTTTTTTAAAAAAACATAATCGACGTGATAGGAAAGGTAAATGAAGAATCAATGATTCCCCAAAATTTTTCGAGGGGTCTGAAAAATTTTGATATTTGTTGATTATTTCAGTTAGAGGGGTAATGGTTTTTCAAAAAAATTTCCCTTTTTTAGTTTTGTGCTTTTAAATTTTTTAAGATGATTTTTGGCCCCAAAACTTCCACCCATGACAGGCTCCCCCAATGTGATCTCCGAGCTCCTCCGGGTACCCAAAGCTAAACAAAGTTAATCCGGCATACTTTTGGGGCATTTCCCAGTGCTAATATTTTCGGTAGTCGTTAACATAGAGCAAAAATAGTAGGGGCCCCATTCAAACCCTGAGAACCCTCCCCACAAATTTTTTTCCGACTTAAAAATCATCTATCTTACCACCATTTCACGCCCAGACAAATGGGAGTCAATCCATTGGGAAAACCCCCACCTTTTGATCCCCGGGCCTGTACAGCTTTGAGAGCAAAATACGCCTGTTTATTTCAAGGGCTATGGAAAGAAAAAAAAAGGAAACTAAAATTAAACCCAAAACCAACCCAGGGTTGAAACTTTTTTTAAAAATGTTATTTTTAAAGAACAAAATCAATTATTTTTTTGGCACCATTTTTTCTGTAATTTTTGAGAAGATATTTAAAATTGATACCCTTTTTGAATTTTTCCTTGGGGCCCACGTTCTTTTTTATATCCCGGGGATAACATTTGGGTTTTTGGGATTTTTTAAAAAAACCTTTCCCGCAGACTTCGATTTATTAAAAAAACCCAAATTGGAGAGAAATATGTTTTTTATTCCTTTAAAAATTTTTTGCGTTGATATCGTAAAAACCTCTTGGTTCTTTTTTTTTAAATTACTATTTTTTTAAATAAATCACTTTTAAAAGACTCAATTAAATTGATTTTGCCACAAATGGCAAAGTTGAAAATAAATTCCCAAATAACAACCTACCTTCTAATTTTTTTGACGGGCCTACTAAAATAATTAACAAATTCTTTTGCAAACCCCAAACCCGGGGAATTATAATACTATTATTTACTTTAAAAGGGTTTTTTTGTTGAAAATTATTTTCCCTATTTAACCATTATTAACTCTTTTCCAAACCTCCTTTTTTTTTATTACAGGAATTTTTTAATTTTTGGGCTTAAAAAGTTTTTTATATTGCCCTTAAATTTGTATATTCCTTAACTATAAAGTTGTTCGTAAAAGTATCTTTTATCCAAAAAAGCCCATTTTAGCCTTTTTAATATTTTTTAAAAATCAATTGAACCCTTTTATTGGCCGTTCTTGGGATTTATCCTTTTATTAAAAAATTTTTAGCCCCTTTCAAGGAGTTTTGCTTAAACTTTGATTGGATAAAATTTGAAAAAATTCATATCTTCAATCAGTAATATCAAAAAATTTTTTCTTTCCCCAAAACTGCAATATTTGCATCAGTTTTAATTTTCTTTTTTCTATTCTCTTTAGGTATTTTTAATTTTACAAAAATTTTTAAAAATAATTTTCATATCTCCAAAACGGTCCCCTTTTTTTTGAAAAATTTCTTTTATGTTTTTAATGTAATTAAAATTTTTTGACATTTTTTTAAAATATTGCATATCCAACTTCTCTTTTTGGGAGAAAAGGAGATTCAAACATAAGGGAAATTTTGTAAAAATTATTTTTAAAATATTAAGGGGCCATTTGCACTAAACAAAACCCCTCCAAATCAGCCATGGGTTCCCCTTTACTAAAAAAACAACCTAAAAGGGCCCGGGGCCCTGAAACCCTGAGGTGGGGAAAAATCCAAGATTTTGGGGGAGAGGTAAAATATTTGGGGTGTCATCTTAGACTCTAAACTTACCAGAAAAACAAGAAAAAAGGCGGAGATGACTCAATGTTAATCAGAGCTCCATGGAAAAAAATGGGCCTTAAGCCAAAGTGGTTTATTTTTAATACCATGGTGGTAAGGCCTAAATAAATAAGGGTTACTGGTATGGTGGAAAAATGCGACAAAAAAATGCTGTTACAGAACTGGCCAAAGGGACAGAGACTTGCTTGTTTGCTTAAAAGGGGCAATTAGGGCAACCCCAAAAGCAGCCATGGAATGTCTCTTAGACCCCTTTCCCCCATTTAAACCCTATAGTGAGGGGGGAGGCAAAAATGAACTACTTCCGGCTCCGAAAAATTTACTGGTGTCTACGCTAGTTTGGGGCACAACATAAAAAAAAAAATTTAAAAAATCCGGGGTGAAAAGAACAGACCCGATGATTCCCCAATACTTATTCAACAAAAAACCCGAGATAAAAATTCCAGATCGAAGTGGGGGGCCATCAACCCGATCCCCCCCGGGCCCCGGTTTGGGGACATCATTGGTATACGGATGGTTCCCAAAAGAGCAGGGGTCTGGGGGAGGGTGTACAGGAAATGGGGAATTCACCCTCCATTCCACTAGGAAAACAGTACTGTATTTCAAACAGAAATATATGCCCTTTATTTCACTGTGCAAAAAAAAATAACAGGGGCTTCCAAAAAAATGCGGATCCCATAATTTAAAAGACAACCAGGCGTCATAGGGGGACCCAGTAAACCCCAAGGTGACTCCAAGGGGTGACGGGGGAAAGCCAAAAAGAACTGGAGGACCCGGGGGGAACGCAACAGGTAACTTTCCCGTGGGTACCGGGGGCATTCGGGAATAGAAAAGGAACGAAAAAACGGATGAGCAAAAGAAAGGATCATCCACACCCAACTTTGGGCCAAAAACCCGCCCTTGAAGTGACCAAAAAAAGGGGGAGGGGGGGAAACCCGGGAATGGATCCAAATAAACACAAGGGAAAATTTGGGGGAACCTCAAAAATAAGACATGGAAAAGGGGGGTTTTTTGGGCCCAAAAAATGAAAAAGAACTACCCAGACAAAGACGAAAAGACTTTGCAAACAGTAGGGAAGAAAACATTTTTTCCCTAAAAAAGGGAACCTTAAAAAACAAAAAAAGG
>JAHBCN010019487.1:0-16041 GCA_019359885.1 Listronotus oregonensis
AGTGGAAAATCCCGGAAAACCCCCTGATTTTTGAATATGATATGGATACAAAAAGAAATCAACCAATATTCGCCAAATAATTTAATGACAAATATTTAAAGCGCTGGCAATCTTCCTTGTACTTGCATAATAATGTTCGTTGATTTCTTGTCTAAGGTGGTCCGTTGATTTCTTATAACACTGCTTCTTAATTTTTCTTAATTAATTGTTTTAATCAAGATAAACGCCTTTTACGAGAAAAATACAAGAATATTTTTTTTGAAGAAGTGACCAGGCTATCCAAAAAAATACCACTATGAAAAAAAAACAGTGGCGTACAATTTTTTCCTTAAAAAATATAAAATTCAAATTTTGTACGGACACCACTGGTAGATATGTTCAAAAAAAGTTGTATGCAAGAAAAGGCCCCTAAATTAAGACGTTTTTGGTTTATTAAATGGGCATTTATTTTTGTTTTCAATATAGATTTTTTCATGTTTGAATAAACAGATGTCGCATAAAAAACCCTAAAAATCAGAAAAATCATCCACTCTGACTCACAGACAATTTACCATGACCAGCTTTGGTGTGATTTGTTTCTCTTAATATGGTAATTCTATTGCTGGTTTTGAACGCGTATTTTATTTATTTTCTTACATTATGGGATTTCGTGACAAAGAAAAAGAAAATATTTTACATACTTCCGGCTAAATTATTACCGACAAACAGGAAACTAGTATAGAACAAAGTATCCTTATTTGGTTAATCCCTTAACATCTGCAATGTATTACATTATTTAAAACAATTTAAATAGAAAGACTATAACAAAAAAAAAGCGGACAGTTACTTGAAATAATGAAAGCCAATTTGTTACTGATAATATTTAATAATAAAAAAGTATTTTGTTATAGGGGTACCCTTGCATAAATTCCTAAGAAGCTAAAAATGTACATGAACGTTAGGAACACCTTTATAATGAAGTTGTAAAAAATCCCCATCAATCCCATTTATGCAAAAATTTTGCGCATGGTTAAAGTTCGCGAAAATGAGTTTTTTGGATTTTTTAGCGAAACGGTTGGTTTTATGATCATTTTTTTTATGTTAAAAATGGCTTTGACCAAAATTGTAAATTATGCAATTGTCAATACAAATTGTCCTTACATTTTTCCCCCAAAATTTACCATTTCTGAGTTTTATTCCTTATATGCATGACTACGCTGCCTATATACATCATTGGACGCATAATATAAGTAAAACTATTAGCCTGCGTGACTAATACATTAATATTGAATGATAATTTGGAGAATATGAACTGAAAAGAAACTCAGTCCCTTATTTAATGTGACCCGTAGACATTTGTCTTCTGCTCAATTTTTAGAAGCCCCAAAAAAAGAAAAATTTACCATTGAACATATTTTAGTCAAGCAAGCTGACAATGACGCTGATGTACACATCATAGAAGCTGCAATTAATCAATTCAATCTAATTGACGTAAACGTTATTGTTGGCAAAGATGTTGATCTGTTGATATTACTTACCGCTTGAACTTTAATTGAAAAAATCATTTATTTTGTTAAACCAGGCAAGGCTCAACAACCATCGCAAATATTTTAAAATTAGAGTTTATCCTAAATGTAAAAATCACTTTTTATTTTTACACGATATAACTGGCTGTAATACACCCTCTGCAATGTTCCGAAGGGGTTAAACAATAGCTTTTAAATTATTATATAAACAAGACTTAGTTACTTAACTTTTTACAAAACTTACTCGAAATAAAAAACGTGTGCAATTAAGTCTTCCTCCAACCTCGACTTCTGCTCAACAACATTTTTATCGGGTATATTATCAAGTTTAAGTGTGGCTTGGTTATTAACTGATCCCAGAAGTATGGGGTTGGAAGCTAATTGATATTGTATTGGAACCAATCCACGCACTACTTTCACCTGCACTAGAGAAGCTCTTTAATACTATTTTTTCGAACTGCAAAAAGGGGTGTAATTCGAAATGCGGCTGCAAAAAAGTTGGTTTATTTTGTTCACCGACATGCACCAGTTGTCAAATGTTGAATCTCCAACAGAAAAAGATCCTTACATCAACGACAAAACAACTAATGCTGTTTGAACAATTTACCTCAACTCAGAAAAAGAAGAAGATGGAGATGAAAGAAGAGAAGAAGAAATAGAAAAGAAAGTGATGAAAAAGATATTGACTAAGAAAACATTTATTTTACTAGGATTTAATAAAATAGACCGTTAAGTAGGACTAGTGGAAAAGCACGTTAAAAAAAACGCTTCCAGGTGGCGTGGAAACGTTTGCATAGTATAGGGAATAAAACTTTAGTAAATTTTAGAATCGCTTTTTCTCTGAAATGGTAAATTTTAAGGGAAAAAGTAAAATACAATTTTTGTAGACAATTGCATGATCTACAATTTTTGTTTAAACTGTTTTTATCATAAAACTAACCATTTCGCAATTAAATAAAAAAATGCGAATTATGACCTTTTATACAATTTTTTTGCACACATGGGATCGATGGGGACTTTTCACAATTTTATTATAATGGTATTCCTAACGTTTATGTAAATTTTCAGCTTTTTGGGAATTTATGCAAGGGTGAATGTCTATTTTGACCGAATAAGTAGAAGACCTAGAAGATAAAAATGTAAAAAATTTATAAAAGGCTGCATCACTATAACAGTAGGAAATATAAGTTTACATTGGTGCAAAATATGACAAATGCAAGAAAAGTTGATGTGGCGAATTCATTTATAACAAAATATTTCTTGAGCTATTCGTCAGACAGGCAGAACTAAAAAAAACCTTTAAAAATAAGGACACTTTTAAGGTGCCCTTTAATTTTAAGAAAAATGCAGATATTTTTATGAATTTTGGGATTTGACTATCAAATTTACAAAAAAAATACAAATAGAGGGTTTGGGTTTGAAAGTCCAAATAAAATTAATTCTGTAGTTACTAAAAATACGAAATTCTAAAAAATGGTAACAACATAAGGATTTAAGAATTGTGCCCACTGGCGTATCTAGGGGTATGTTCCAGGGGGGGGCCTGGCCCCTGAGATACCATGTCTGATGATGCAGAGATGACCTCTAAAAGTACCATCAGTGAACACGATTAGCATTCATGTTTGAACAATGAATAATTGTAAACCGACACACGAATTTAACAAATGCCATCAAGTTCCTTTAATCGAGATTAAAATTAGTTAAATAAATAGTAGTCAAATTTACTTTTTTTCCCAAAAAAAATACAAAAGTAGGGTTGTTTCTGATAATATCCAAAAAACTTATTGAAAAAAGATTGTTTAAATGCAAAATTTTGAATTTATAAGATAGTTTTGATATTTTGTCCATTTTTAGCATTGCACCACTGTTCCAAAACAAGGCCCAACACAACCTACATAAAAGTTCTTAGTTTTGACAATTCTTTGCAGACAAACAAAAATTTTAATTTTAAAAAGTAAATAAATAAAATTAAACACATTCGTTTTTATTTATAATTTTTTAATTAGAAAGTTTGACTCTTTTTAATTTTAAATTGTAATTCCTTAAGACACAAACTGCCACAGTTTGTTTTTTTTTGGATACTCGCCTTACTACCTTTTTTTGGAAAATGGGACCGGTCCAGGTCCCGGGGTATAACGAGCTAACATTGTTCAGCCCTATTGACCCCTATGAACTTGCAGATCGCCTGCAACAAAAAGAAGAAAACCCCCAAAAAACAAGAATCAAAATTATTAATCTACGTTTCGGTGGCAAGTCGGCCACCGTTGTCAAGATAAAACTAAAATAAACTAAATTTTAAGAAATTTTTGTTCTAAAAACTTAGGACATTCTGATAGCTTTTTATGACGTTTTGTCATGAATGACATTAGGTTATTTGACTGGTGTATGTATAGTATTCAAAAAGACAAAAAAGGTGGTATGGTGTGTCAATGGATTTTAAGTTTACCTTAAATTTAGTCTTCGTCCCTTCCCAGAGGAAGGTTTTAAACCCGTGGAAAGGACTTCATTTAAAGCCTGGCGAGCAGTTGTGAGATTCCCATCTTGCCAAAATTTCTTTAGCGTATATTCCTCATCCAGGTCTCATCTAAATAATATATTGCTTTTTCTTCGGAACGAGCTCTTTTTATCTTTCTCAAATAATTTCTTCTCCATTGGACAATCTCTCCACTTTCTATTAACAAAGATTTTCTTTGGAACTTCTTCCACTGGAAATTCAAACCCTTTAAAATTGTCCATAGTTTTATCCTACTTATTTCTGGCACTTCCGGATGATTTCTGACAGCTCGAAAAATACTATCCACAGTCAGGATTTTTTTTCCATAAAAAAACCATGTACAATACGTCTAACTGCTTGCTTTGTGTTACCTGTTATCTGAAGTTCTTTTTTGCCTGGTCGCTTTTTTGGTGACACTATACCTCCCTCTTTATCTTGTTTTAAAATTCTGTAAACTGTCGCTTTTCCAACTCCGGTCATTAAAGCACATATTTCAACTCTACCATCAACACTTAAATCACAGTTTTGCTCATTTGTGATATAATCGAATACGTTTTTAACAATACGCCTTTCGTTTAATGTTAAATGGCCGAGGTGTGCACGTGTTGTTGAACAAGCCATTTTGGAAACTGTAACACTATAACACTGTAACAATAATAAACTACTCAATTGCACATTTCGAAAGTTAATTAGTTTGACAAATAAGGACTATCACAGGTCGACAGTAAACAACCAAATGGCCGTCGGTACGTCATTAGGAAGGCAGATTGAATTAGGCCTAACAGCTTCTTGGAATATATATTTTATTCAAATATTTCTTTTAGTTATGGAATGATCAATATTTAAATTTATTTACATTATTTTGTGTTGTTCTCAACAAATATAAAAACAGAACATTAAGCCGTGTAATCGTATACAAAAAAAAATATAGTAAATAATAAAAATATTAGTATAGAAAATCGGTATAATTTTAGTTGACACTGACAAAGATACATATACCAGCGCGCCTATGGATTACGATTCTTAAGCCATTCCGTAAAATTTTATTACTATCGCTTGCAATGAAACAGAGTATACAATTATTTCTTCCAGGGACACCCGAACACATATTTTACTCGTGTCCGGTATCGGCACGAGTAAGGGGAGATATAAGCTGTTTTCGGGTTCGGTAAATTACTGTTCTAGAACCGTCCGGCGCTTGCGCAGTTCAAAATTGCCTGCTCGGGTTTTAAAGAACTGTTCTCGGACTTTTTAATTCTGAGTTCGCGTTTTTCTAGGACTACATTGGGTCAGTTCTAAAACCGTCCGTATCGGTGGATTATGATTGCGTTCGAGATTTTCAAATGTCTGATAAACCTAGAACAGTCAGAGAACGATTCAAAGTATTGAGCTACCGCGCATACAGTTCTGGGCTCTTCTCGGATAGTTCAAGAATCGTTCGTAAAACGAAACCCGAAAAAAGCTATAAGCTGTTTTCGGGTTCGGTAAATTACTGTTCTAGAACCGTCCGGCGCTTGCGCAGTTCAAAATTGCCTATTCGGGTTTTAAAGAACTGTTCTCGGACTTTTTAATTCTGAGTTCGTGTTTTTCTAGGACTACATTGGGACAGTTCTAAAACCGTCCGTATCGGTGGATTATGATTGCGTTCAAGATTTTCAAATGTCTGATAATCCTAGAACAGTCAGAGAACGATTTAAAGTATTGAGCTACCGCGCATACAGTTCTGGGCACTTCTCGGATAGTTCAAGAATCGTTCGTAAAACGAAACCCGAAAAAAGCTATAAGCTGTTTTCGGGTTCGGTAAATTACTGTTCTAGAACCGTCCGGCGCTTGCGCAGTTCAAAATTGCCTATTCGGGTTTTAAAGAACTGTTCTCGGACTTTTTAATTCTGAGTTCGTGTTTTTCTAGGACTACATTGGGACAGTTCTAAAACCGTCCGTATCGGTGGATTATGATTGCGTTCGAGATTTTCAAATGTCTGTTAATCCTAGAACAGTCAGAGAACGATTCAAAGTATTGAGCTACCGCGCATACAGTTCTGGGCAGTTCTCGGATAGTTCAAGAATCGTTCGTAAACGAAACCCAAAAAAAAGCTATAAGCTGTTTTGGGGTTCGGTAAATTACTTGTTCTAGAACCGTCCGGCGCTTGCGCAGTTCAAAATTGCCTATTCGGGTTTTAAAGAACTGTTCTCGGACTTTTTAATTCTGAGTTCGTGTTTTTCTAGGACTACATTGGGACAGTTCTAAAACCGTCCGTATCGGTGGATTATGATTGCGTTCAAGATTTTCAAATGTCTGATAATCCTAGAACAGTCAGAGAACGATTCAAAGTATTGAGCTACCGTGCATACAGTTCTGGGCAGTTCTCGGATAGTTCAAGAATCGTTCGTAAAACGAAACCCGAAAAAAGCTATAAGCTGTTTTCGGGTTCGGTAAATTACTGTTCTAGAACCGTCCGGCGCTTGCGCAGTTCAAAATTGCCTGTTCGGGTTTTAAAGAACTGTTCTCGGACTTTTTAATTCTGAGTTCGCGTTTTTCTAGGACTACATTGGGACAGTTCTAAACCGTCCGTATCGGTGGATTATGATTGCGTTCGAGATTTTCAAATGTCTGATAATCCTGGAACTGTCAGAGAACGATTCAAAGTATTGAGCTACCGCGCATACAGTTCTGGGCAGTTCTCGGATAGTTCAAGAATCGTTCGTAAAACGAAACCCGAAAAAAGCTATAAGTTGTTTTTGGGTTCGGTAAATTACTGTTCTAGAACCGTCCGGCGCTTGCGCAGTTCAAAATTGCCTGTTCGGGTTTTAAAGAACTGTTCTCGGACTTTTTAATTCTGAGTTCGCGTTTTTCTAGGCCTACATTGGGACAGTTCTAGAACCGTCCGTATCGGTGGATTATGATTGCGTTCGAGATTTTCAAATGTCTGATAATCCTGGAACTGTCAGAGAACGATTCAAAGTATTGAGCTACCGCGCATACAGTTCTGGGCCGTTCTCGGATAGTTCAAGAATCGTTCGTAAAATGAAACCCGAAAAAAGCTATAAGCACTCTCTCCTAATTTAATAACGATTTGATATGGTTGTGATAAGGTCTTAATTAAAACATATTGGATGATTCGTAGGTGTACGTATACAGGTTTTTAAGGATTTCAAAGTAAACAAATTATATTGCCATAACAGATAGAATTTTAATAGGACTTTCGTGACAAATGCTTAAAAGATTTATTTTGACAGCAATTATTTTTACACATGGTATTTTTGATAGACGATATTTAAAAAGTGTCATTTTTGATACATGTCAGTTTAAACAGATGTTATTTTGGCAGATATTATTTTTGAAAAACACAATATTTATAAGTGCCATTTTGATAGATCTCATTTTTCACAGAAATGATTGTAAAATAACTTATTTTTAAAAAAGTGATTTTTGCCATATAATATTTTGACAGTTGTTATACTGTTGCCTAAAACCAAAATATATCCCGAAAGATTTAAATTTTTAAATTTAATGACAAAACGATCGTCAGGTTCTTGGACTAAGTGTTGCTTCACATTGAGATAACTAAATTGGATGAATATTTATAGTATTAATAAAAATCATGAGTTGAAATCCTGGAGGTCGTCGCGTCGTGAGACTAAAATGATTTTTCAATAATAAGTCAAACTCGGAAAAACCAGTCAATAAAATGTCTTTATCCGTGTGTAAGAAAACAGGATAAAACATAATCACGATCATAGAATATTGTGTAACGAAGGTTAAATTAATAAGAAATTTTCAGTTATTATTTTAATTTACATATTATTACTTATTTATTAGTCAAACCTAAATCAATAAAGTGCGTCTCAGAAGCTGTCGGTAATCTTAAAAAGTAAGTGTTTAATCTACCCAGATTTAACACATTATGCGTAATAAACTACTTTATCGGGAATTACATGTTGAGAAATGTAAAACCTCCTTAAATTTTTGGTAATCGATACAATAAAAGACAACACGAAATAGTACAATTTAATTTCCTTTATCTTTTTTTTAACTAACTTTAAAAAAATAATAAGATGAGAAGATCCGCCCCGTAGGTCTGTTAAACCTTCTTCTAAATAAACCAAAGTTGTAACATATCTCTTTTTCTGTCCAATAATTTATGGTAGACTTCTTTTTTTCCAGTTTAACCCGACCATAACGTAGATTTTTGAGAATACCTGACTGGAATAATATATAAGTATTCATGATGTCCTATTTGCCCCAGGTTATATCTAAACGTATAGGGTAAAGTGCGGACCTGAACTATTCTCACCTCTGTTGGCATGGCCATAAAGGATCACTTTCGAGGATTTTTATTGCAGTCGGAGATAATCGATATGTCTAGTCATTTTCTTATATCTTGAAAATACTATACATCCATGCGTAGCGACTAGCATAGGAATATTTAAAAATAATTAGGACTTATAGTGCCAACACTACAAATATTGACAAACTTTATGTCAAACTTCTGTTTTTTGGGTTGTTAGGCCAAAAAAACCAGAAGTTTAGCAGACGATAGCCGCGAAAGCCATATTCCTTTTCAAACTTAATGTCATGTGTCAACTGTCATTGAGTAGATGTAGTCGATTTAGTTTTGTATATAGCGAAATGATGTGTTTTTATTTTGTTGCCGGTTTATATTTTCGAAAAATTAATAATTTACTACTGTCTTAACAGATATTTTGTGTATTTGTCAGTCACGCCAACCTAGATTTTTTAGGTTTACCAAAATCGTAAAGAAAAAATCCCTTGGTGGCTTGAGTATACTATTTTTAATTCCCAGTAAGTATTCTAGTCCTTTTTTGAAATCTATGGGAGAGTCATCCAACAAAGACTGAAAAGGTTCATATTTTAGTTATCCTTATAATAAAAAAATGTGAAATAGTCATCTTGTGTATTTTTTCCCGCAGAATAACACTTACGAAAATAATTTAAGAGATACGAATAAAATTAACATTTTCTAATGGACACATCACGTCTGTTTGTTACCTAGAAATATTTTACACTATTGGACACTTTTTTACCCACGTAGTCCTAAAATACACCTTTTATAAGAGCGCTTACGTAAAAAAAGTATCAAATAGTCTACACTTTTTCTGAATGACAAACATATCTAAAATTTATTGGTTTCTGTTCAAAAACCTTTTAGTTTTTTCTATACATTTTAATAAAAAGGATTTCGTGTTCCTTTTTAGTAACAACAGAATAAACTTTATCAATTTGAGAAATTTTTAATTTATATTAAAAAATGGAAAAAAGGAACAATAAATACCTGAAAGGTCAAAAAGCAAAAAGTCGTAGCATATAGCGTTTAGTATTGTTTAAAATAAAATATTCTCTGGAAGAAACATTTCAGATAATAAAACTGTTTTATATAGGAGGTGAGAATGCAATGTAATTAAAGTAGTACCAAAGGCTAGATTTGAACAACAAATAACAACATTTTTTAAATAACTCTTTTAAAGGTCCGGTCTTATACCACGCATATAATGGCTAAGTTCCAATATTAAATCTGGGATAAGAGCGGACTGAGCAGATTTTTATGTAACGTGGTCTCGCAGTAGGTGATAGAAGATGTGACAAAAAATCTGCTAGCTCTGTTGTCATCGAAGATTTGATATTAGAACTTAGCAATTAAATAATATTTTAAATATTTACCCAAATGTTAAACTTAATTTTAAATCAAAAAGACATTACTTAGAGGAACATTCGGGTGCCCATAACACCAGGAGAGAGTTTACAGAAAAAAGTAACATCAAAAGTTTATAAAAACACTTAGCCCCGCTGCACACTTGCGTTTTAACCGTCCGGCACCGCTGCGGCGCCGGAATTAAGGTCTAAAGTACTAACAGGTAGATCAAGTGATGCACACTTGTGTCCGGTCCCGTTGCGACGCCGTGCGGCGCCCTGCGGGCCCGTCGCGGTTGTTTCGAACCATTGTTTTATATGGAACCGCAGCAAAAACGCAAGTATGTGTGCAGGCAAATACGCGGCGCCGGACGGTAACACGCCGCAATTGTGCAGCGGCGCTTAGTGTTACTTTGACCTAATCCACACCCCTTGAAATTTTGACACCTACTTCTTGAACGCACTAAAGGTTCATCCAGGATAGGGCCATATTTGAAAAAAATATGAAATAGCCGTTATGCGTCTTTTTTCTCGTAGAATCTAAAAAATACTTAAGAAAATGATCCAACTTAATCAAAAAAGATACAGCATAAAATTAAGATGTTCTTAATTACCTTATTTAGTGGTTTTTAAATGCGTCATAATGTTTCGATACGTTTTAATAAAAATGTTTTTATATTTATTTTAAGTATCAACAAAATTATCCATTTTTATATGAAAAGTTTATGACTTTGACAGAATATTGATTGGTTTCTGTTTTGACAAAGGTATTTATCGTTATCTGTTTTTATTTTCTAATTTTAATTCCAAATTTCTCATATAAATTAAATTAATTCTGTTGTTAGTTGTGGTTAGTTGTGGCTATCTTATTGAAACGAACCATTAGGAAAATAGATATTTTACTTCGTATCTCTTTTGTTTTAGTTGACATCATTTTCCTAAGTGGTCTTCTAGATTCCACGAAAAAAATACATAAGATAGCTATTTTACATTTTTTTAATATGTGGAAAGACACAAATATGGCCATATTTAGTCGTCATTGAATGACCTTGTACAGTACAACTTAATAACCGATTTTACGGTAATTTTCTCGAAATTTGCGGAAACGCCGATTTTGATCAATATTGGTATACGGAAGTTTGTTGGGGCACTGATCACAATCTGAATTTTTAGTCGGAAACATTTTGTGTTCGAGATATCCATTATCAAACTTGAAAATCAAACTAATGCCATTTGCACTATATTCCCCTTCTTTCTGCACACAATTCTTGATTTTAACACTAAATTGGTACACAATATTTCATAAACACCTTTTAAAAAGTTGTCTTTATATTTACTTTATACCCTTTTTTCATTAAATTACGAAGTTCTACCTTTAAATCGCCGCGGCTATGTTTGCTGAAAAAGTTCCTAGTGTAAACATGGTTGCGGCACTTTGTAATTAAATAAAAGAAATATGTAAAATTAATATAAAAACAAGTTTTTAAAAGGTGTTTATAGAATATAATGGACCGATTTAGGGCAAACAGAATTGTGTGCAAAAAGAAGGACTAATAGTGAAAATGAAGTTGGTTGGATTTTCAAGTTCGGTGATGGATATCTTGAAAACGAAAAGTTTCCGACTAAAAATTCTCTCAGATTCGCGATCAGCACCACACCTTTAAACTTCCTTGTAGCACCCCAAAAAACCTCGTATATCAGAATTGGTCAAAATCGACGTTGCCGCAGCTTTCGAAACAATTATCGATTTTAATTCCAAAATGGCTTAAATAGAAAACTATGGTATTTTTTTACTTATCGGGTCCACAGCCGATTTTGTTAAAATTTTGTAAACGAGGGTTTTTGAAGAGCTGATCACATATTGAAAGTCAAAATTTGTCGAAAACTCCTAGGTTTTAAGTTAAAACGCCATTCGGACCAAACCTTAAAACTGCACAAACTTCCCTAAAATTCCTTCTTCTTAAAATTATTTAAAATTCAAAAGTGGAGGATTTTATGGTAAAACATTAATTATTTCTTAGGAAAAATTTATTTTTACGTTTTTTTAGTCGTTATTTTTACCAGACAAAAAAAAATTTTTAGGGATTTTTAAGCAATGGTAGATACAACTTGGACAACAAATAAAATGCGCCTAGTTTTAAATAGAGAATATCATTCACATCATTTACCTATTTTGTCAAGTACCTTTTTAATATTGTATACCTCATCAACAAATCTAACACCAGGGAAATGCGCCCCTGCCCCACTTGTATTATTATTTGACTTCTAAATAAAAACACCTTGTGCATCCTTATCATAAGGCACCTTTTACAAGAGATTAAAATAATGCTTTTACTAGTGCTAAATGCTTTTTATAGGATTTTTAATTTCTCTATTTAAGATATCTATTTAAAATGTTTTTTTTTACATTTAATGCTGACAAAAACAATTTCAACTTTAAATTTGGCGCCTTTCAGCTGTACCAACTTATCTGTCTAGAATCTGTATTTTTTAAATTTAAAAATTAAAATTTTAAATCTGTTTTTTAGTTAAACTAATGAGCAAATAATCACGGATATAAGTTTATACGGAAAATGCAAGGTGTTCTATCATATAATTATTTAGTTTGGATGTGACCAGTTTTAAGAAAGGGGAATTTTAGGAAACTAGAAATGTGCATTTTTGTGGTAAGGTCCGAGTAGAGTGTTATGTGTTATGTTATAACTAGGGACCGGACATCGATAAAAAACCATTACAATTTCGAGCTTAAAATGATATAGAATATACCAAATAAAAATGCAATAAATAATTTAACTTCCTTTGGTATTAATGGATTTTATTTTGGCATTTTTATTCGGTGTGATTTCTTGTAGAATAATACAAAAGACGTGGCAATAGTAAAAAATTTAGGTGAGTTTTTGCAACAACAAAAGCATTAAAATATGATTTTTTTATAATGCGTTTATATAAATTATATAAAATAAATTAAAATTAAAATAGACTTTTTGTCTATATAAATTTACAAATATTTGATTGCAACTTATTAGGGTTCATATTTATGCAATTAACCCCACAAACATAGTTTTGTTGGTGGTAATGCAACTCTCCAAGTCCAGTACGAAAACTCTCCCGGCAGGTTTTTTGTGAACTCGTAAAAACCAGTTCCGTTACATAGGGTAAAACACAGGGTAAATCATATTATATTTGTGCCAAAATAATTTGTTATATTTAAACAGGTGTAAGTCGCTTACAGGCAAATAAATAATGAGTACAAGTAAAAAAATGAAGTTGGAGTGGTTCCTTCCATATTCTACTTTTTTATTTAAAAGTGAAAGAGGTGTTTTTTTATCTTTAAACAGCCCACAAAGGGTGTGGCCCAAGCACTAACGTACCGTGGGTATCTTAAGTTTGGTGAGAGGGGTTTGTTCACACAGGACTGAAATATTTGGAGACTGGAAGAAGAAGGAGAGGAGGAGGGTCCATAGTCTAGACACTATAGGGATGAAGAAACTACGAAAGCAGGAAGTTCAGGGCCTCTCTAGTTAAACTGTAAAAGGATGCATAAAAGTTGCTCCGTTGGAAGCTGCCAGAGGAGGTATTATACTGGAACTCGTCTAAGCAGAAGTCGTGAAAATACCTAAAGAAAAGCGACAGATCCCCTACAGCTCGTCGGTGGGCAAGAGGACGAAGCTTTTCTGTGAGCGTGGGATTATTTATAAGATGAACAGCTCTTTTCTGAATGAGTTGTAGGAGACGCCATTCCACCGACATAAAAACAATATTCTAAAGAAGGTCTAATTTGGGATACATACAGAGTATACAGATTGGAAGATGAGAAATACTTTCTGGCTCGAAAGAGGAATCCAAGCTTTTTTGAAGCTGCTGAGGCTATGGATGTAATGACTCTTTGTTCTGCAAAACTTTGTCGCTCATATGTAACGGATGAGCATTGATAGACTTTTTTCGCGACAGCGTACCTGCCTGTATTTTGGAGGCATTAAACTCTATAAAATACATAGAATATGCGAAATGGTATGTAACTTTAATCCACTTATTGATGTTTAAAATATCGAGTTATAAAGTTTTTCTTAAATCACCTGCGCGTATTACGAAATTTAAAGATATGTGTATTAATGCCACAATCTGCTATTACAAGGTAGGGAATGTGACTATCAGCAGTTTACAAGATGATGCTTTAAGTGCGAAAAAAGTAAAGAAGTTATAAATGCACCAAATGCTAAATCTGATTTAAAATTTTTTATTGAAAATTTTGGATATCTTCCGGATGTTATCGAACAGTTATAAAAACAAAATGCCCACCTAGTGCCTTCATTGGATGTATTTTAAATTACCATAGACAAGCTTAAATCTGTTCCCAATAAAATTGGAGAAAAATTAAAATTGTATGTACAAAAATTCTTGGAAAGAAATCCAGGATTTTTAGAAATAAAACATATTTTTGAGGCACTACAAAATAAAATAATGACTTGTAAAATAATTTTTAATTTCCCAGTTACAAGCTGTGATTTCGAAAGGGCTTTTTTAGACTTAGAGATATTTAAATTATAAAAAAAAAAAAATTTTTACCGAAACCAACTTTGAAAAGACGTTTGTTATATCATGTAATCAAATAAATTGTAAAACACTTCTGTTATGTTTTTATTTCACTTTTTTTTAAATTTTTTATAATTAATATATCCTTAATACGCAAATGAATTTACCAGACAAAAAAAGTATAGGAACAAGCTCGTTCCGAAACCCGGGGCCCTTAGTTATCTTAAAAACTAAAAGCTTTCAACAAAATTTGACTTTCAATTCGGGATCAGCACCTTAAACCCCCGTATACTAAATTTTAATAAAATCGGCTGGGCCCATAATAAAAAATTTAAAAATATTTACTTGCACGTATAGAAGACTAATCGTGATCAAAGAATTTAAATATTCTATGTTTTATTTTTTCTCATCCTGGTAATTGAACTCTTATATTTATCCTTCCTATAAAAATATTTTGCTGAAAAATATTAGGCTTTTACCTGAAATGTGGGAAAAATACAGTTGGCACAGGCAGGAATTAAGAATAATCTCCTTTCGAATTTTACACGTTCGTCAAAATGTGATAAAAACTTTTCGGCTAAAAGAGCTAAAAATACTGGGTTCTAAAATTAACAATGACAAAGTCAATCAGATTGGCAGGTATTATTTTTACCGATTATTTGTTGGTTATGACCAAGGAAGTTTAAAGGTGTATGGAAGCCCAATACTGTAGAACAAAATTGTCCAGGCGTGCAGGGCAGCGGGAATAGTAAAAGGGCCGGTTTCCATATTTCTTTGTTACTATCTATAAAATTGACATCGTCCAAAATTCCCCAAATTCCAAATTCACTGTTTTTTTTTTTTTTTTTCACAAAATTTTTTGGTTATTAAAGGATACTACTATAGAATATTTAAAATTATTGTGTAATATTAGATTTTATATCATCTGATATAATATGGAAAGAATAAATGGCGCCACTTTAGTGCCTTCTATTTAAATGGTCGATATTTTTGGAAGTTTTGTATTTTTACCAAAAATCTTTGTAAATAAATAAAAACACATTTTTTTTTAAAAAAATTTCAAACATTGTATGATAGTATTTTTTACTTATCCCAAATTTTTTTTATAAAAAAAAGGGGAAGATAGTGTAAATGAGTTTAATCTAATACTAAGATTCTGGTTGTACATTAAACGGGGGAAAAAATTTTTATAACTGCTTTTTTTGGGATATACTTTTCACTAATAACAAACATTCATGAGACAGAATAACAGTGGTTAAAAATGTTTAGTAACCTTTGGTACCTGAGTATCCATTGTAATAATTGTAAATATTATTTGACAGATATGGCTTAAAAATTGATAATAAGTTAAAAAAACCCAAAAAACAATTTTTTTTAAACAAAGGTATTTTGGGTTCCCCCCCAATTTTGATCAAATTTGGTATACAGGGGTTTTTTGGGCGCTGATTACAAATCTTAAAAAAGGCAACGTTTCGTTTCCAGATCTTCATCATCAAAGTTGAAAATTAAACAACCTTTTTCACTATATTCTCCTTCTTTTTGTACACAATTCTTGATTTTTACACTAAAAAGGCACACGATATTTTATAAACACCTTTTAAAACCTTGTATTTTATTTATTTTACATCTTTTTTTTTCCTTAAATTGCGAACTTTTAAGTTCAAAGGCAGCACCATATTTGCTTAAAAAAAAAAAATGTAAAAAAGGGTAAAATAAACTAAAAAAAAATTTTTAAAAAAGGGTTTGTGAAAATTTGTGCCAATTTAAAAAAAACAAATTTTTAAAAAAAAAGGAATTAAAAAAAGGGTTTGTTTGATTTTCGATTTTTTTATGAATATCTTGAAAACGTCATTGCTGAT